>JAAEAF010004103.1:0-47751 GCA_011037195.1 Triatoma infestans | reverse complement strand
GAGTAAGTATAATGAGATGAATGAGAAAGTATAATGAGATGAATGATAAAGTATAATGAGATGAATGAGAAAGTATAATGAGATGAATGAGAAAGTATAATGAGATGAATGAGGTGAATGAGTAAGCATAATGAGATGAATGAGGTGAATGAGAAAGTATAATGAGATGAATGAGAAAGTATAATGAGATGAATGAGGTGAATGAGAAAGTATAATGAGTTGAATGAGTATAACGACTTATTTTTCCACCCAAGCTCACAGTGCCCCTAGCGAATCTTTAAAATTCGCAACACCTAGAATGAGAAACTATGCTATGAAAGAAAGTGTCATTTTAATATACATTCTGTTTCTCGATTATTATGAATAATTATATCTGTAAACATTGCCTATCAATGGGACAATTTTAAAAAAAAACTCCTAATTTAAAGTAAATTCATTCGAAGTTGAGAATTGCACGTGCAGTTGCTCATAAATCTTGTGATCCACAAAAATAATAGTAATTATTTTTATTAAGCATTATTATTATAATTATATATCGGTGATTTGACTTAATCCTTAAAATTGAGGGGATCTTTATTGTCATTCGTCCTCATGCGTTAGTCTAGTGGCTAGTGCACCCGCCTTTCGTGCAAGAATTCAGGGTTCGATTCCCGTGAAGGCAAAGACGGTGTTGACCCAGCATCGTGATAAAAAGTGGGAAGCTACAGATAGTAGCGCCCTAGGTCGCGAAGGCCGGAACTAAACGGCGTGATAACTGCGGCGTACTCTTGGCAACGCTCTCCCCTATTCAAATCGCCGTCTGGCAAGCCTTGGCCCTTTATGGGCTGTTGCGCCATACGGTTTTATTGTCATCCAGGATTAGGTGGTTGCCACTAGGTATTGTAAGCGCAATTTATGGGAGATCAGTCTCCTGAATATCAAATGCAGATTATGCCACTCCACCCCAGAGACGATGCACCATGTGCTTGCTGTCTGTCCATTGTTGGCACAGACAGAGTACCTTAAGAGAACGGCAAAGATTCTCTACACCGGTGTTGAAGTTAGACCATGCGCTCGATCATTCCACCTTATTATCGGTATGATCTCGGTACTAGAAAGCTCCGGGCATACACTTTATTGGGACTGCATGGTGCTCAAGGATCGTACCGTAAACGGGCACCCTACCTGATATTGTGTGCCGTAATAAGATTGAGGGTTAAGGTCTGCATAATTGATGCCACAGTCCCGTACTCAGCTAATTGTGGTGCAGGCCTTCAATGAAAAGTTAGTAAAGTGAAGGCCGTTAGTTGCTAAGGATGCCTCTCTATTGTAACGGTTGTTACAGTATTACGCACGATTTAGGGAGGGCTCCTCAAACTCAATGTTAATAAAAAGACTTTGGCTTTAATGGAGCAAGCTGTGGTCTAAAATTATCAGGAAGCCTTTGCAATAGGCGGCCCCCCTGATGATCATGATCGCATACTGGCGCATAATTGGATTAAAAAAAAAATGACCATTATTATTATTACCAGATAAAACTCCCATTTAAAGCACTTTTGCACTAAAAATCTAACCCAAATTGAATTTCAAAGTTCCAATCAAACTATTATGCTATAATTGATAATAAATCATTTCAAAGGAAATCATATATTGTTGGGAAATGTAATTGGGATTAACTGAATGTTTATAAACTCGAGAGCATTTACTGCATAATTATGATCCATTTATGATTAAATTACGCACCATCACAATATCGATTAATGCTTTAGTTCATTAATGACTCAACCCATTCAGAAATTTCTAATTCATCTGATACAGTTTATGTTGTCAGTAAATATCCACAGTACGCTTTTCTAAGGTATATTCTTTTACCAAATAATTTATTTAGATTTTATGCTTTTATTTCAGAGATATATATGTTCGACCCTAATTATATTATGTAATATAAATTCTAAAAGCATCCACGAAACACCCCCCCCATTCGTTCTAAATCTGTTGACTTTAGGTAATGCTAACACCGTCGGTAATATATTAAATATTAATGTTGCAATATTTGGGTCTACTCTAACTGAATCTCAACCCAAATAAAATGAAAATTCTTCGAAATAATATATGGAAAAAAATCTGGTGTGAAACACTCACATAAACTTTCTCAATCTAGAATTATTATTATAATCGTAATTATAAAATTGACTTTTTCTTTATACATAAAATTTGAGTTTGCTCTAATATAGAAATATGGTGGTAGGCGGTAAGATAAAATGTACCTACCTAGGCAGTTTTCAAATGATTCCATTGACAGTCAACAATTGACAGCAACAATTAAACAGCGTGCCAATAACATTGGAAAATTTAATGTCACAATTTCCCTAAAATACCCATAGAAATAAATTTTTCCGGCAAAAATGATTCAAATAAAAATGATAGGTCTATATCTGTGCCGTTAGTGTTCCAAGTTTAATGAAAATTGTTGAAGCCATTTTCGGAGAAAATCGCAAAAAAAAAATTGAAAAAGACCCATTAGTTAAAGTCGTGGTGAGCTAAAGAAAAGTCTTCGTGTCAGATGCAGTGCTACCAACGGAATAATAAATTTAAGTTTCCTGTAATTGTTCGTTTTTTGTGATATTTTGTTCTCTCTCTTTCCCTCGGACGCACACACACACACACACACAAACTTTTTTTTTTGTATTCAGGGGATCTTAAAACATGTCGACACGTTCGTAACATTTACCTTTTTTCTAGGCGTAGAGAAAGTTAAAATGCCTATGAGTAGCCTCATCCACAAAGCACATCAGATAGTGTACTTCTTTACTTTCTCTTCTTACTCCTAGTAAGAAGGAAGTATTGTAATCGTGTCAAATTTTCGATATCGAGTTTTCACCGGAAATATCCGTTTTGAAGTCCCCAGAGTTCAAAAAATTGGTTTTTAGCAAATGGTCTGTATGTGTGTGTGTGTGTCTGTGAACAGCATAGCTCAAAAACGAAAAAACCGTGGAAAGTTGAAACTTGATATTCCGTTTAGATATCACCATGGCATCTGACAGTGGGTCATCAGTCAAAATTCCTCAACCGGAAGTTCCACTTTACTTGTTGTTTTAATTTTACTTTTTGCGTTTTTCTCAAAAATGGCTCCGACGATTTTCTTTAAACTTGGTATATCAACTACATATACTAACAACTACAACTTTTATTTGAAACATTTCTCAGGAAATTCATTTAAGGGCACTTCCGGGGGAGGACTGGGGTTAGGTTTTCATCTTAAGTGCTATTTCAGTTTAGTAGGCAATTCTGCCTTCTTAATAATGTTAATTAGAATTAAATATGTTGTTGAAATTCCGAGTTTCAAAAAAAAATCGGATAACCGGAAGTGGTTTTACTTTTACCACTTTAGTAAATGATTTTTTTCACTTTACGAGGTTTTCTCAAAAATGACTCCAACGATTTTATATAAACTAAATATACAATGATCTACAACTTTTATTCTGTGGGAAAATTCATTTAAAGGCACTTTTAGGGGAGAGGGTGGGGTTATGTTTTTCTCTAAAGTGCTAACATAGTTGATTATTATACAATTCTATCATCCAAACAAAATTAATTAGAAATAAATAGATGGCCAAAATTCCGAGTTTCAAGAAAATTAGTAAACCGGAAGTGCGCTTTTACTGGACAGTTTTTTTTTCCAGTTTTCGACGAATTTCATTAAATTTGGGTACACAAACTATAAAATTTGTCAATTATAATTTTGAGAACTGGAGTAAGAGAAAGTTGTGTGAGTGTTTCACACCAGATTATTTTTTTTTTTGCTTATCTTAAGATATCCTGATTAATTTTTTTTTTTTGGTCATTCCTTTTGACCAGTTTCCTGTTTACTCTCATCATCATGATATCCTGATAGACAATTGTGAAAAAATCGTTGCGACTAAGACCATACACCGGCTTTTTTGGGGGGGGGGGCTGGAGTGTTTGTCGTATAGTTTAATTTGGGAAAGAAATTTCATGGGGTTGAGAATCATCAACTCTCATAAGAGATTCTCATCAGATCTCATTAGAGTCGGGAAGAATTGAGAAAAAAGTAATGAGGCAGGAGCTCTTTGTTATTTTTATGGAAGGATGCAAAGGATAATAGCATAACGTTGCAGAATTTGAGGTGGGTAGGATTAGGTGGAGAGGAAGGGAACGCAATGTGAAATGCAAATAGCCCGAACTTTAATAAAAAATAGAGGTTAAAAAAAACTGTTTCTGCTCACCAGTTCCTTCACAACCCAGTACTTATTTTTTTTTTTATAAAAAAGATTATATACGTATATACACACAATTCTTATTCAACCTGTAATAATTAAATAAGCAAAGAATGAAGGCACAAAGAAATGAAATGAAAAAGAAATAAAAGAAAGAAGTGAATATAATATAACATAAAACAATAGCCATTGAGCTACCTCAGTGCATTATTTAATTGAAATATACTTTATTATATTACACTTATTTTTATTAAAATGTATAATCTGGTGTGAAACATTCCGCACCAGCGCATCTCTGCTGTTAATACAATTATACAGGGTAATCTATAACATTTGTCTCTGACCGTCAATCGACCAAGATATAGTCTTTAGTTTAAGTTATATTGTTTGTGTCCTCACGCGTTGATCTAGTAACTACCGCACTAGCCTTTCGTGCGAAAATTCACGGTTCGATTCCCCTTGAAGGCAAAGTCGATGTTGACCCAATATCGTGATAAAAAGTGGGAAGCTACAGTTAGTAGCACCCTAGGTAGCGAAGGCCGGCACTAAACGGCGTGATAACTGCGGCGTGCTTGTCAACCCCCCCCCCATTCAAATCGCCGTCTGGCAAGCCTTGGCCTTTCAAGGGCTGTTGCGCCATACGGTTTTATTGCCATCCAGAATTACGTGCTTGCCACTGGGTATTGTAAGCGCAATTTATGGGAGATCAGTCTCCTGAATATCAAATGCAGATTATGCCACTCCGCCCCAGAGACGATGCACCATCTGCTTGCTGCCTGTCCATTATTGGCACGACAAAGTACCTTAAGAGAACGGCAAAAATTCTCTACACCGGTGTTGAAGTTAGGCTTGCGCTCGGTCATTCCACCTTATTATCGGTATGATCTCGGTACTAGAAAGTTCCGGGCACACACTTTATTGGGACCTGCGTGGGAAACGCCTTGCTTACTATTCAAAGCGCCGAAGCAAGCCTTGACTTTTCATGGGCTGTTGCGCCAAAGTGTTTTTTTTTATATAGGTTATATGGTCATAAAGACCATCCCATTATTATTATTATTATTTTTTTAATTAACAGTGCGTCAACATCTATGTTTATTAGCGCACGGAGCCTTCTCAGTGCACTGCCAGCCTCCGGACAGTGTTATCTTGTTTCAGACAACACTGTCCATCACCGGACAGTGAGCTGTAGAGGCTCCTAGGAAGAGAGAAATCCAAGTGTAGCACAACTGGACTTGAACCCGGGTTCTCCCCATGGGCGTCCAGTACGCTAACCACTTAGTTATTCCCTTCCCTTCCCCGGGGGGTGGGCAGCCCCCTCCTCCTTCTGGCATAGTCTGCACAAAGGTTCCAAGCTAATCAACCCTACCTTATGCAAATGTTTCCGGAATCTGCCGTAACTTATTAGTTTATAACTTTCTCATATAGTGTATAATTACTACTTATTATAAAAATTATTAAATTCATTTAGCTTGAAATAAAATAAAACACAAAATAAGTTTAAGATATGTGAAAAATGGCACTAGCGCATTCTGTCTACTCTTACATTAAACAAGCCCTAATAATAAATTCAAGGTACTTTATTACATTTCAGTCTTCACCAATCAATTGTCAAATAAGTAAAAAAAAATCCAAGATATAGTCTTTAGTTTAAGTTATATTGTTTGTGTCCTCACGCGTTGATCTAGTAACTACCGCACTAGCCTTTCGTGCGAAAATTCCCCTTAAAGGCAAAGTCGATGTTGACCTAACATCGTGATAAAAATTGGGAAGCTACAGTTAGTAGCGCCCTAGGTAGCTACTACGGCCGGAAGGCCGGAACTAAACGGCGTGATAACTGCGGCGTGCTTGGCAACGCCCTCCTATTCAAATCGCCGTCTGGCAAGCTTTGGCCCTTCAAGGTCTGTTGCGCCATACGGTTTTATTGCCATCCAGAATTAGGTGCTTGCCACTGGGTATTGTAAGCGCAATTTATGGGAGATCAGTCTCCTGAATATCAAATGCAGATTATGCCACTCCACCCCAGAGACGATGCACCATCTGCTTGCTGCCTGTCCATTATTGGCACAGACAGAGTACCTAAAGAGAACGGCAAAAATTCTCTACACCGGTGTTGAAGTTAGGCTTGCGCTCGGTCATTCCACCTTATTATGGGTATGATCTCGGTACTAGAAAGTTCCGGGCACACACTTTATTGGGACCTGGTGGGAAACGCCTTGCTTACTATTCAAAGCGCCGAAGCAAGCCTTGACTTTTCATGGGCTGTTGCGCCAAAGTGTTTTTTTTTATATACTGTTTGTTCTTCCTATTTCTATACAAAAATTAATATCAATAAAGACAGTATAAAACTTTGGGAACTTGCTGGGGAAGTCATTTTAAGGGAAAAAGTGATATGACATAGTTGCTATTTCGATCAATTAAAGAACTACAACAGTTTAAAGTTTTATTTAAGATCACCATACATTTGTATCTATTTACCAATGAACAAAAAAACAAAGTCGTTAGCAATTGTTATATTTTTATATAACAGCAAAATTAGGTGGCTCATAAAAATTGGTCAAAATGTGCTCTTTGAGATCATATGCAAGGTTATATGGTCATAAAGACCATCCCTTTATTATTATTATTATTATTATTTTTACTTTCTCTTACTCCTAGTAAGAGGAAGTATTGTAATCGTGTCAAATTTTCGATATCAAGTTTTCACCGGAAATATCCGTTTTGAGGTCCCCTGAGTCCAAAAAAGTGGTTTTTTAGCAAATGGTCCTGTGTGTTTGTGTGTGTGTGTGTGTGTCCGTGTGTGTGTCCGTGTGTGTGTATGTATGTATGTGAACAGCATAGCTCAAAAACGAAAAATCGTAGAAAGTTGAAATTTGATATTCCGTTTAGAGGTCACCATGGGATCTGACTGTACGTTATCTGTAAAAATTCCTCAACCGGAAGTATCACTTTACTAGTTGGATTTTTTACTTTTTTGCGATTTTCTCAAAAATGGCTCCGACGATTTTCTTTAAACTTAAACATCAACCACACATACAAAGAGCTACAACTTTTATTAGAAACATTTCTCCGGGAAAATGCATTGAAGGGCACTTTTGGGGGAGGGGTGGGGTTAGGTTTCCATCTAAAGTGCTATTTCAGTTTATTAGACAATTCTGCCATCTAAATAATGTTAATTAGAATTAAATATGTTGTTGAAATTCCGAGTTTGAAAAAAATCGGATAACCGGAAGTGCGTTTACTTTACCACTTTACTAAATGATTTATTCACTTTTTCGCAATTTTCTCAAAAATGGCTTTGACGATTTTTTTGAAACTTCGTATATAAACTAAACATGCAAAGATCTACAACTTTTATCTAAAACATTTCTCTGGGAAAATTTCTTTTAAGGGCACTTTTAGGGGAGGGGTGGGGTTAGATTTTCATCAAAGTGCTATCCTAGTTGATTATACAATTCTATCATCCAAACATAATTAGTTAGAAATAAATAGATGGCTGAAATTCCGAGTTTCAAGAAAATTAGTAAACCGGAAGTGCGCTTTTACTGAACAGTTTTTTCAGTTTTCGACGAATTTCATTAAATTTGGTACACAAACTATAAAATTTGTCAATTATCATTTTGAGAACTGGAGTAAGAGAAAGTTGTGTGAGTGTTTCACACCAGATTTTTTTAATTAACAGTGCGTCAACATCTATGTTTATTAGCGCACGGAGCCTTCTCAGTGCACTGCCAGCCTCCGGACAGTGTTATCTTGTTTCAGACAACACTGTCCATCACCGGACAGTGAGCTGTAGAGGCTCCTAGGAAGAGAGAAATCCAAGTGTAGCACAACTGGACTTGAACACGGGTCCTCCCATGGGCGTCCAGTACGCTAACCACTTAGTTATTCCCTTCCCTTCCCCGGGGGGTGGGCAGCCCCCTCCTCCTTCTGGCATAGTCTGCACAAAGGTTCCGAGCTAATCAACCCTACCTTATGCAAATGTTTCCGGAATCTGCCGTAACTTATTAGTTTATAACTTTCTCATATAGTGTATAATTACTACTTATTATAAAAATTATTAAATTAATTTAGCTTGAAATAAAATAAAACACAAAATAAGTGTAAGATATGTGAAAAATGGCACTAGCGCATTCTGTCTACTCTTACATTAAACAAGCCCTAATAATAAATTCAAGGGACTTTATTACCATTTCAGTCTTCACCAATCAATTGTCAAATAAGTAAAAAAAAAAAAAAAAAAAAAAAAAGAAACGAAAAGACGCATTATGCAACTGTCATATCACAGATACGGTATATTGTATAAAATTGTGCATTAAGTTGTATTTTTATGGTTGCTTTTTTTGTATTTTACTTTGATTAGGATTGTAGATTTATGAACCTAACTACAGCCTTTAGATTATATTTTTACTTTCTCTTACTCCTAGTAAGAGGAAGTATTGTAATCGTGTCAAATTTTCGATATCGAGTTTTCACCGGAAATATCCGTTTTAAGGTCCCCTGAGTCCGAAAAAGTGGTTTTTAGCAAATGGTCTGTGTGTGTGTGTGTGTGTGTGTCCG
This sequence comes from Triatoma infestans, assembly GCA_011037195.1. Lineage (NCBI taxonomy): Eukaryota > Metazoa > Arthropoda > Insecta > Hemiptera > Reduviidae > Triatoma > Triatoma infestans. The sequence continues at coordinate 38,977 of JAAEAF010004103.1, read as the reverse complement.
TGTATGTGAACAGCATAGCTCAAAAACTAAAAACCGTAGAAAGTTGAAATTTGATATTCCGTTTAGGTATCACCATGGAATCTGACACTTCGTTATCTGTCAAAATTCCTCAACCGGAAGTACCACTTTACTAGTTGTTGGATTTTTTACTTTTTTGCAATTTTCTAAAAAATGGCTCCGACAATTTTCTTTAAAAACTTGGAACACAACCACACATACAAAGACTACAACTTTTATTTGAAAATTTCTCCGGAAAAATGCAGTTAAGGGCACTTTTGGGGAGAGGTGGGGGTTAGGTTTCCATCTAAAGTCTATTCAGTTTATTAGACAATTCTATCATCTAAATATATTAATTAAATTAATATGTTGTTGAAATTCCGAGTTTCAAAAAAATCGGATAACTGGAAGTGCGTTTACTTTACCACTTTACTAAATGATTTATTCACTTTTTCGCAATTTTCTCAAAAATGGCTCGGACGATTTTTTTGAAACTTCGTATATAAACTAAACATGCAAAGATCTACAACTTTTATCTAAAACATTTCTCTGGGAAAGTTCTTTTAAGGGCACTTTTAGGGGAGGGGTAGGGTTAGATTTTCATCAAAGTGTTATCCTAGTTGGTTATACAATTCTATCATCTAAACATAATTAGTTAGAAATAAATAGATGGCTGAAATTCCGAGTTTCAAGAAAATTAGTAAACCGGAAGTGCGCTTTTACTGAACAGATTTTCAGTTTTCGACGAATTTCAATAAATTTGGTACACAAACTATAAAATTTGTCAATTATCATTTTGAGGACTGGAGTAAGAGAATGTTGTGTGAGTGTTTCACACCAGATTTTTTTTTTCTTTGTAATTACATTATTCCCGACGTTTCGGCACTATGCGTGCTATCATCATGGGAAGATCAATATTCATAATTTTATTGTAATCTATATTGCAATGTGATGTTTTTTATTATGCAATTTCCAGTCTATGAGGTATGTCAAAATTTTTATTTAGTTATTTTATTTGTAATTTTCATATATTACACGTCGTTATATAAATTAGTTATGTGTTTTAAAATTTTTTTTTCTCCTCAGAACTGGTTATCACTTAACTAATTTATATAACGACGTGTAATATATGAAAATTACAAATAAAATAACTAAATAAAAATTTGGACATACCTCATAGACTTGTAATGGTTGTAGGAGGAGATGTTGGTTGTAGATGTTGATAGATAAATAACACCTCAATATCGGTATAAGATATATAATTGATATATATGTATATGACTGACTGCCAAGGACTGTATACTTTACACTACAAGAACTGAACAGACAGACTGACGTGGCTAAACGATGTGTACAATTCAAGTGTGAGACTGTGAACAGAATGTCTCGTTTTGACTCTGTCCTCTCGTATATATATTCAACTGGCCTCTCCTCTCCTCTCTCTCGAGAGGGGCTCTTTCTCTCTGATGCGTGGTGGGGGTTCACTCGCTAGTGTGGATGAGTGGTGGGGTTCACTACATCGGATGAATGAACCCCAGTAGAGGCCAGTTGAATATATATACGAGAGACAGAGTCAAAACGAGACATTCTGTTCACAGTCTCACGCTTGAATTGTACACATCGTTTAGCCACGTCAGTCAGTCTGTTCAGTTCTTGTAGTGTAAAGTATACAGTCCTTGGCAGTCAGTCATATACATATATATCAATTATATATCTTATACCGATATTGAGGTGTTATTTATCTATCAACATCTACAACCAACATCTCCTCCTACAACCATTACATTGGTGGCAGCGGTGGGATTCACTACCCCTACAGGCTGGTGGAAATTACACAATAAAAAACATCACATTGCAATACAGATTACAATAAAATTATGAATATTGATCTTCCCATGATAATGGCACGCATAGTGCCGAAACGTCGGGAATAATGTAATTACAAAGAAAAAAATATAATCTAAAGGCTTGTAGTTAGGATCATAAATCTACAACCCTAATCAAAGTTGTATAAAATATACCACACACACACACACATATATATATTAACACTTACAACAGCAAAAGAAAGTAAAAACTATAGTTTTATTTTTCCCCCGAACAATTTCCGCTAATATTCTTTTGTGCCTTTAACATGATTATTTTTTAATGTAAATTCTAGATTATAATGGAAAGGTTATATTGCTGCTAGCAGGTTAATATGAAAAAAATATATATGTTTATCTACGTACACGTACATACAAGCTGTGTAAAAGAAAACGTTAACTGTAAATGTTATTATATTTTCATATATACAAGAAATGCAGATCATAACGTTCTATTTTTAAAAAAAGTGAGTAGACATAAAAAGAGAATTCTTGGTTGGTTCATAGTTTATTAAAACTGGAGATCCTAATTCTTTAGAAAGGAATAGAAGCAAGTAAAAATAAGTATACAATCCAAACAAGCTACAAGCTTTAGTCTTCTCTTTCATCTGAAGATTCTTTTATTATGCCGTTTGTTCTCCTCCCCCCACCCACCATCTTTATCTACCTCCATCTCCAACTCCGCACAGCTGCTAATATCCATCTACCCACCTTTTATTATGGTACATTTTGTTGCCTTTTATTTTAATACAGACCATAATGTACACTTTTAGTTAAGAGCAGTAGAATAGTAGTAAATTTTCTTATATACAAACTGAATAATTTATATGATAAAACATTAAAATGTTTAATAAATGCATAAACTAAGTATAACTTAGAATAAATCCTGGAAGCGAAGTATTTAGATAAACTTCTGTGATGCTGTGTTAAATTCTATGTTTAACTCCAATATTTTGAATTTGAAAAAATTTACCCCTGCTAAGACAAATTCCAATAAACCATGGTTCACAGAGGAGTGTTTTACTCAAAAGAAGTTAACTAGAAAATTATATAAGGAATGTAGGCAGTCTCATTACAATTGTAAAGTAATACAAAGATATATTGAAGCTAAAAAAAGCCTATAAACTGTTGATAAAGAAATGTAAATTCGAGTATTTTGAAAAAATGAAGAATATGTTGAGAAATGTTAAAAAAACTCATCTGTCTTTTGGTCAACAGTAAACTTTTATAAATCTAAGATCTTTAAATCTTGCCCCATCACTGTGCAGCAGTGGGAAAAATTTTATAAAGATATTCTCCCTCCAAAGTTCACTAATGAATTAATGTTCATTAATTTTTATCATCCTGAACTTGATCGTGAAATTTCTTTTGAAGAATTAATGCAAAGTATTAACAGTCGTAAAAATAATAAGGCAACTGGGTTCGATTTGATCCCTATGAAGGCTACAAAAAGTTAGATGAAAAATGGTTAAATTACCTATTAAATATGTTTAACAATATTCTGGCAATTGAAAATATTCCTGTACAATGGGCTAAAATAAAATTAAAATTGCTTCATAAAAAAGGAGACCCGTCAAACCCATATAATTAATTATAGGGGGATTGTAATGTTTAATTCCATTACAAAGATATTTACCACCATTATTTATAACAGGTTGTCTGATTGGGTAGAATCAAGGGATTTGATACCAGAATAACAGGTGGGGTTTAGAAAAAAATCGAGGGTGCAGAGATAACATTTTCGTGTACTTTCTACCGCTATTAATGTTCATCTCAGATTGAAAAAAAGAGAAAAGTAATCTTGATTTTTCTAGACTTTCAAAGAGCTTTCGGACTCGGTGCCCCACTTAAAAGATTGTGGCATAAGTTCTATAATCTTGGAATAAGCGGTAAATGTTTAAGGCTTATAATGGAATCTTTACAATAATGCCAGCTTTAAAATTGTAGAGGGCACCGCTGACTCTTAATTATATACTTGTCTCAGAGGCAAAGGGCGTTCTTCAAGGGGAGGTATTGTCCTCTTTGCTATTTTCCGTATATGTCTCAGATGTGGTAACCTTTTTTAATGAACGAAACATTACCGCAATTAACATTAAGGATAACAGAGATCTCAGTTTCTGCTTTACGCCGATGACATGACTATTCGATGTCACTCTTGGCATGATACGCAGCGCAAATTAAATATACTGGCAGAAACTTAATGAATTATTCTGTGTAAACTGCTCTAAGAAAAACTCCAAATTTTTATTAATTATAACAAAAAGACTTAATATATAATATATATATATAAAACGCTGAGAGTTCCTCTTAAAAAAACTATTTTAAAAAGTTCTAAGAAAAAAGTTTAAATCCTTTCATCGAGAAAATTCGCGAAACATTGAAACCTATCCAGTAATGTCGATTTTTTCCCCGTTTAGCGTGTTTGACCGTAACATTAGTCATCTAAATATAATATGAAATTCGAACTTCATGCGATTTTTTCATTTTTGAGATAAAAAAACAATCTCAAGCTGAGAGAGTGAGAATCAGATAGAGAGAAGAGAGTAGAAAGAGAGAAGAGAAACAGAGTTACAATATTTTCTCTTACAGCAATAAGAGATAGTATTTTTAGTAATTATTATAAAGATACAGTTATTTATTGATTGACCAAATTGGAGACTGCTTCATAAGGGCATTAAATTCATTTAAGTTATTACTTGATTTATTATTAAAAATTGGAATTTGATTATCATTAGAGTAGTTAAGCAATGATGATAAGTCTACATTATCTACAGATTCTAAGTTTAATGACAACAAGCACAAACAGTGGTCAGAGAGTGGTGTTATATTTTCAATTTTAAAATCTTTAACATAATTCAGACAAACCATAAGATATCCATACTAAATCAATAATACCTTGGCCTTGCTTCCGATAAAAGTATAATTTGCGGGAAAATCATTATACGATCGGCCATTACATACGAACATACTATGCAGTTCCATGATATCTACTAATGTGGAGCCCCTATCGTTCCCAACAGGATCTAACGAAGCTCTACTTCCGATCAGATTACAAAAAGTAAAAATATTTTCATCTAACATATTTAAATTGCCTATTTTAGCATTAAAATCGCCCCCTATAATTATATCATAATTGCCATAATTAGAAATTAGATTATTCAAATCTGATGAAAAATTTTCAATAATTATATTATCGTTTCCCTGTGCCAGGTTTCCAATACAGTACACCTAGACAAAATATAATTATTTCTACACTTTAAAAGAACACAAAAGAACCATTGATTTGAAAACAATATTTTAACCACTGAGATGTTTTCCTTTTTAACACAGATCATCACTCCCCCCCACTAGCTCTGCCTTTATAGAAACTCTTTGAAGCAGCACCGAAGAGACACTCATAACTCTCGAGAAAATGAGGAACTTGAGCATCAGGTGAATGAAGTCAAGTCTCACAAAGACAAAGAACATCCATTTGCAGCAAGGCTCCTGGTTTCACTGCTTGTTAAATTATACAAATTACTGTAGCCATTTATGTTCCGGAAACAAAAAAAAATATTTGAATCACTTACTTTGTTTCTTTGGGGATTATTTACTTCTACTTAAAAAAGATTTTATTCAACATTTGGGGGATCGTTTAATTTTCCTTTTCTATGAAATGCCAGATCTTGAGGATTCAGAAATATCTGTTTCCACACTATCTATTTCTGTGTCGATCTCAGACAACACGGTTACATCTGATTGCTGTAACCATTGTTAGATATCTTTCTCTAATCTAATTATAACTGCCTGAATTAGCACGTCTTTTCTTTTCTAAGATTTTATTATTCTTGAACCAGACAAAACTTAGCTTTTCCCATTTATGGCAAATCTGTTACTTGTATAAATAATTTATAAGTTTGGGGGGCTCATGTATTCAGAAATATAAACTTGAACATTCAGATTGGTCTCGTCACACGTACTCAGTACAGAGTTTAAGGAAACAGTGTTATTTTTTACATACCTTCTATAAGAGTCAAAGAAGAAAAGCTTGTCAGAATTCTTACAAAATTTAAAAATAACTGGGAGATTATTAGATTTTCTAATTTTATTTAGACGATAGTATTCCTCCAATTTGTCTTCTATAGAATCGAATTCTATGAGGGACGAGATTTTCTTCAAAATAGTCAGAATGTCCACATCAGTGTTATTATTATAATTATTTGTCTGTGGGGAGGGAAACCCTATGCTATCCAAACCCTCACTGGGCCCATATAGCTACCCTAAGAAAAACAACAACAAATCGGGTCTATAACAAAAATCCAGACCCGGATCTAATCCATCTAAGATTCACCGCAGTCCGAATAAATCGGACAATAACCTTTTGCGGAAATAGCTTAAGCTCTTCCACAAACATCCTATTCCGACCAAAGGTCCTGAACCTAATTTGCTCACAACCTAAGCAATCAGTCATAAGATGGATGGGTATTTCCTCCTCTGTCTCACAGACTATACAAAATGGATCCGGCATGAGCCCCATTATGTAGAGATGTCTCTTAAAACCACAATGTCCAGTAAGCGATCCAACCAGATGCCTGAGAGCGCTCCGTGAAAAACACAACAACGTCTCACTAATGGCCTTGTCCCGACCCTGTAATGGATGTAAGAAGAAGAGAGAATCAGAGGAGAATGAATTTAGGAATGAGATTAGAAATAAACTAGATGATATGCTGAACACTGTATAATGAATAGAACACACAAATTGCAAGGAGTTTGCAGTAAATAGAAGCTAGGGAGCGAGAGATTAATAATGAGATAGACTGGCTGAGTAAAAAGAAGGTTGCTGAATGGGATGTATTGTTGAAAAACTGTCCTGAACTGTACTGCTGTCGCTCTATTTATATGAATCGAGCTCTCCCTTCCTAGTCTGGCCTAGGTGAGGGAGTAACTAACTTTTGATTCATTTTATGTCTGCTTCTTCGCTCTTCGGATCCTATGAATCTTTAATGATTCTGATCCCATTATATATTGCTTAACTTCATCATTCCGTAGGACCAAACAATGTATCAAAATGGAAATGAATTTCAAGAAAATCAGATAACCAGAAATGCATGAAAATCAGATAACAGCCGCATACAACAACCTAGGTTTAATAACTAAATCCAAAACATCACCTTGGGTGTAATCCCCTAATTTTTACCTACGATTCTTCGACATTGCCTTTTGATGCTGTGCCTTAACATGTTCCAACCAATTTAATTTACTGTCAAGAAAACTTCACCGATTTGCAAATCTGAACAGAAGTTCCTAATAACCTAGGAGGTTTTTAATCACATCAGTGTTAATAGGAATGTTCATAAATTTGATTTTATTAAATTTAAGAATCTGCGTATTTTCGTTTAGGACAGCTTGCAAATTATTAATAGTCTTTTAGATTTACTTTTGTATAAAAAAAAAAAAAATCATATAGAATTTTTAACAAATATCGTTCAAAAATAGCTCTCATTCATTCAACTCATAAATGCGTTGTAAACGTGTCCAATTTTTGGTATCGAGTTTTCACCGGAAATACACATTTTGTCTGAGTCCAAAAAAGTGTTTTTTTTTTTAGAAAATGGTCTGTGTAGCGCAAAAACGAAATATCGCAGAATGTTACAAATTTGATATTCTGCATTTTAGACATCACCGGCAGCATCCGACAGCAAGTTGTCTGTCAAAAATTCTTCAACCGGAAATACCTCTTTACTGAAAAGATTTTTATGCAATTTTTTAATAAATGGCTGCAAACGATTTTCATTAAATTTGATATAACAACTACACATATACAAAGATCTACAACTTTTTATTTGTAACATTTCTCCGGAAAAAATTTAAAATTCACTTTTGTGGAAGAGGTGGGGTATGTTTATGTTTATTTTTGTAACTACTATTTCAGTTTAATATATAATTCTATCATTTAAATTATACCAATTAGAATTAAATATGTTTGCCAAAATTCCGAGTTTAACAAGAAGTGCGTTTTTACTGAACTTTTTTTTTTTTTTTTTTTAATTTTTCTGCGACTTTTTCACCATGAAAATACCGAAGGATTTCTTTAAATATGAATAACTATGAATACAGAGTGACGTATTCAGATTTGTTTGAAACTATAATGGGTATGAGAAGGAGAATAATAGGGGGTTTACGAGATGAATAAACTGGTAATAATGCTGAACACTGTATATTTGGAAAAGGCACACAAACTGCCTGGACTTCACATGAATATAGAAAAATGGTAGTGAGAGATTTAGTGTGAGTAAAGAGAAAGGTCGTTGACGCGTTGTGACTGCTGTATGAACTGCGGTAATGAATATCTCACTCTAGCCTTGCCTAAGTTGTGAGTGAGACTCTCAATTTTCGTGTGTCTCTCTCTCTGCTTTAGATCCCTTTCTTCGGATCCTATTACATCATCCTAATAGGTATGAGAAGGAGAGAAATAGTGGCTTTACGAGATGAATAAACTGGTAATAATGCTGAACACTGTATATTGAAAAAGGCACACAAATTGCCAAGGACATTACACGAATATAGAAATTTGGTAGTGAGAGAATTAGAGTGAGTGAAGAAAAGGGTAGTAGTTGGTTGCTGATGCATTGTAACTGCTGTATAAACTGTTCTAATAAACTGTCCATTGTAGGGCTAGCGCAGCTGTATTTAAACAGAGTCTCCCACCTAGTATCGAATGAGATTCTCAATTTTGTGTTTCTCTTTCTGTTTTAGATTCCCCTCTCTTCGGATCTTTATGAGAAAGTCCATTTCAAGAAGTCTGGGAGGGAGGAGATTATGACTTTCCTTAAAAAAAAAAAAATAATCATTATATTTTAGATTCTCTCATTGATTTAAAACTAAGACAAGCAAACATTTAGTGAAAATTATAGTCCTGAAGAAACTTAATGAATTATATCTGTGTAAACTGCAGTTAGAGAAACACCAGATTTTTATTAATTATAACAAAAAAAAAAAAACCTAATTACACACAGTATATATGTATATATGTTACGCTCAAAGACCGAAAATGCTTAATGAGCGAAAAAACAGCTCACAACGCGTTGTGGTCACTGTAAAATATCCACATCGAGAAATTCGTGTTATGGCTCTTATGATTCTTATGTGGCTCACGACGCGTTGTGGCAATTACAGAAATACCCCATAGCGAAATTCGTGTCGTAGTTATCATGCTATACGACCATGACGCATTGTGGCAATGAAGAAAAGCCATGACGCGTTCTGAGCACTAGTTGGTGTAACCATATCACGACGATGGACAGGTTGTAACTTGTCGGCTTGAGTACAGCGACGCATTAAACCACCAGTAGAGTTGTTTATTCATTTCTTGCCTGCTCTGAGGGTAAACATATATCAGTGCTAACCATGACCAATAAAAAAAGAAATGTTCTATGATAAATTACGTGAGTTTGTGGAAAGAAGCACTTGATCCCAGTTTCAGAAATCACTTTTGTTGTCAAAAATAAGTGTTTGACTGATATTTATTTTTACAGGAACTATTACTCTGGCATTTTCAGTTGCATTTTATATTCTTTGAGCGACACTTGCACTTTTTATCAATACAGTATCTTTTGCAGTGGCCTATTATAAAGCCTTGCTGACTTCTGTGTAACATTGCAGTATTGTTTTTTTTCAATTCAGCTTCCATAACTGCAACAAAAATCATAAAGCACTTCAGTCATGCTATGAAAGCGTATGTGTCTAATAAAACAAAGTAACTAATAAAACGAGCAAACTAAGTATAAAATTGAATTGAATCTACCACTGATCCGTTTGTGCCCGAACGCTAGTATGTGCTTTTTCCAGAATATCAAATAGTTCATTTGTTTTGCAGAAGTAACGGATGATTTTTGAACTTGTGCTATCTGCTCCAGCTTCAACCAACTTTTCAGTGTCACCAAATTTTTAAGACATCATATTGTTTAAGACGATAGATACTGCTTTGAAGATAGAGACTGGTTGTTTTTTTTTTTTTTTAAGAAGCTGAGACTGTTTTGTTTCATTAAATAACATTTCATATTTTTCTAGACTCATGATAAAACTGTGATCAATGCTTCTTTCCACAAACTCACGTAATTTATCATAAAACATTTCTTTTTTTATTGGTCATGGTTAGCGCTGATATACGTACGTTCACCCTCAGAAACAGACAAGAAATGAATAAACAATTCTACTGATGGTTTAATAAAAATTACTACCTGTCCGTCGAGATATGGTTACACCAAGTAGTGCTCAGTTCATGTGCCATGGTTTTTCTTCATTGCCACAGTGCGTTCTGGTCGTATAGCATGATAGCCACTTCACGAATTTCGGTATGTGGTCTTTCTGCGATTGCCACAACGCGTCGTGTGCGTTTTCAATAAGAGCCATAACACGAATTTCGCGATGTGGATATTTTACTGTGACCACAACGCGTTGTGAGCTGTTTTTTTTCGCTCAGTGAGCATATTCGGTGTTTGAGCGTAACATATATATAAAGCTAAGAGTCCACTAAGTACTTTACTCCCAGGATTTATTTTCTAAGTCCACTTTTTAATTACATAATTTTATTTTGGTAAATTATATAGCAGTCTGGGTGGTGGCTCCCCCTTTAAAGGCAAAGTTAAATTAACATTATCACTCGTAAAATTATTATTTCCTACAATTAGTTTCGCTACAAACCTGTTGACATGTTAGAGGCCTGTTGCATTGAGTAGATTTTTAGAAAGATACTTACTTGTTGAACTTATTTCCAAGTAATAAATTAAAGTTAGAAAATAGATAAATACCTTTAAAGCACGCATAACTTTTCCCAATTCTCAACATTGTTAACAATGAAATTAATTAAATAAACAATAAAATATAGGTAGGTGACAAGTGTATCGTATAATTACATTATTAGTTCCACATTTATCCAACGCTACATTCTAGAAGAAACGGAAAATAAATTAATAGAAATAACTTTACTATAATATTAAGTAAAAATTTTGTGAAAATTGTGAAAAAGTCACATGACTTCCTGTTTACTGCTTTAAATGTATTTATATATAAAATGGATTAGTAGGGGCGGTTGGGTGGTGGGGTCACTATCTATCCAGACAGGTATAGAAGTAATTACATTATAGTCCAGTGATGGCGAACCTTTTGAGTTCGGTGTGTCAAAATTTTGAAAAATAGAACCATAATTCTCGTAGCGTGTCACTCATCAAGTTAATTATTTGTTTAATGCCATTTAAAATACAAAAGCCAAAATTATGAAACCAATAGTTTACATTTAGAGACTTGTCTTACATATTTCATTGACACTCAACATACAAACAAGTAATATATATATAAAATATAAATGAACAAAAACAGAAAAACAATATAAATTTATACAATTAGAAAATAAATATATATGAAAAATTAGTGACTTTTTTGGTGTGGTGGTTGGTTCCGCAGAGCTGGAAGGCATCAGAGACATTTTCCGTGGTAGCCTGCTTCATTTTGTGGTCAACGACCGGTTTCAGGCGTTCGCCCATCTTCAGGATGCGTTTTTCAGACTTGTGCGACAACACAGACTTGTACAGAGCAAACTTGAGTGTGAAAACTAAGTTTGCTCTGTGTATGCCTCTGATGACTTTTTTGTGCTGAAGTTTGTCTGCTAAATCTTCTATTTCGGGTTTATTCTTGGTACATTTCAAGGCCAAGCAAGCGCCACTGACTTCATCTCTTAACCGATTCCGTTTGTTTGTCTTAATATTATTTAATGCTGAGAACAATGTCTCACAAAAATATTGGATGAAAAAATTGTTAGCAAAACAACTAAAGGAGATCTCGAGGAGCGGTCAATAAAATGTACACTTTTTTTTAAATCTTTTCCAACGTTTCGACAAATTTATTGTCTTTTTCAGGGATAAAATTTAAAAAAATGTTAATCGGTATTTATAATTTCTATGAAACAAACTAAACACAAAATATGTAGTAAACAGAGAGAGTTGCTAATTATGTGAGCTACATTATCAGAAAAAAAAAGATTTTTTTGAATTATGAAATTTTTTATCTTTGAAGATGCGTGTCACCAAAAATGAGCTCACGTGTCATAGGTTCGCCTTCACTGTTATAGTATAAAGGTACAACTTCTTTTATTGTAATTTATTTCAATTATTCAACAATATAAAAAGATAAGTAAATTTGTATTTCATTAAGATAAATTCTGTGAAAGTTTAGTTTCAGTCACAATATCCTATACATAATATTAGGAATCCCGAAGTGGCATTATTTTCCAAAATTTATTATTTAATGTTTTGCTCATTCTATGTTGTGTTGTGAAACAGTGTAAGAGATTATTTATTACACTAATCTTAGAGATCTACATGCAAACATTACAAACTAGATACGGTATTTCATTCAAAATAGACAAAAAAAAAAGCTTTTTATTAACTTTTAATTCTTTTGTTTTACAAATTACCAAGTAAAATATTGAAACTTTGCATTAGACGGAAGTAAACAAAATAACAAGAATATTGTTGTTAAATGTTGATAAGAATATCACTAGGATTAGTGAAACTTTCTACCAAGTTTATTTGTCTAGTGCATATTGTTTCACTTTTTTTTTTCTTTTTTTTTTTAATTTATCTTATATTGTAGTTAGTGGATTTATATTCTAAACACGTAGCAATCAAATTTTTACATAATTTTAACTGATCTATGCAACAAAAGCAAAGTGCAAAGGTATAAAAGTTGCAGATTGTAATTTGTAATTTAATAACTGTGGAATTCCTCATTTTACAGGAGTTTTCTTTAAAAAAAATAATGAGGATTAAAATATAATATATTTTTATATAATTGGCTATGACAGAGATGGTAGGAAAAATTAAATTGTTAACACATTTCTATTTAAATTTATTCTTATCAAATATCATTGAAATCATCTTAAATAACAAATTACTACAGACTAAGGCACGTCATACAAATGAATAACGGTCATACGAATGAATAGACTGGGGGAAAAAACAGGCTAGACCAGTGATGGCGAACCTTTTGAGCTCGGTGTGTTCAAAATTTTGAAAAATAGAAACATAATTCTCGTGGCGTGTCACTCATCAAGTTAATTATTTGTTTAATGCCATTTAAAATACAAAAGCCAAAATTATGAAACCAATAGTTTACATTTAGAGACTTGTCTTACATATTTCATTGACACTTAACATACAAAATCAAGTGTCACTTGTACGGAGCAAACTTGAGTGTGAAAACTAAGTTTGCTCTGTGCATGTCGGTGTCGTCACACTGTCTGAAAAACGCATCCTGAAGATGGGCGAACGCCCGAAACCGGTCGATGACTACAAAATGAGCAGGCTACCGCGGAAAATGTCTCTGATGACTTTTTTGGTGCTGAAGTTTGTCTGCTAAATCTTCTATTTCGGGGTTATACTTGGTACATTTCAAGGCCAAGCAAGCGCCACTGACTTCATCTGTTAACCGATTCCGTTTGTTTGTCTTAATATTATTTAATACTGAGAACAATGTCTCATAAAAATATGTCAATGAAAAACTTGTTAGCAAAACAACTAAAGTAGATCTCGAGGAGCGGTCAATAAAATGTACACTTTTTTTTAAATCTTTTCCAACGTTTCGACAAATTTATTGTCTTTTTCAGGGATAAAATTAAAAAAAATGTTAATCGGTATTTATAATTTCCATGAAACAAACTAAACACAAAATATGTAGTAAACAGAGAGAGTTGCTAACTATATGAGCTACATTATCAGAAAAAAAAGATTTTTTGAATTATGAATTTTTTTATCTTTGAAGATGCGTGTCACCAAAAATGAGCTCGCATGTCAGCACTGACACGCGTGTCATAGGTTCGCCATCACTGATCCTAAACGGAATACCAAATTTGATCTTCATACACACAACACACACACACACAGACAGACTATTTTCTAAAAACTACCTTATTGGACTCATGGGACCTGAAAACGTATATTTCCGGTAAAAACTCGATTTAAATATATTTAAACTCATATTTTTAATCAAACAGGCCAAAAACAAGTATTGAAATACAGTGTTAACTTTTGTATTTGATTCACTGTACATATCACCTTAAAATCGCATGGTTAAAAAGGAATGAATGTGGCTAAGATGCTGCCTAGTGTCAAAATTATGAAATAAGAGAATTTAATTTAAAACAAAAAAATTATTATGCAAATGAAAGCTTTTATCACATACACTCTGTGTACTGCATCAAACATTCTAAAATAATATTTTATCTGTTTTAGTTTTCTAATACAAATCCTTGGAAAACTCATATTGATCATCAGATTTACAAAGTTTTGGAACATCACTATCAGATGTGTTTATTAAAAGTTAACGAGTTAATGCCTGACTATCATATTGAACTCTCTTATAGGTAAACAATATAAATATCATTAAAAAATTCATGATTATATTTATACTATTATTATATCATATTTTAAGTAAAATGAAATGTAATAGGTTTCGATTTTTAAACGATTAAAATTGTTTCAAATTTGTTGATGAATTCCAGACAAAAATAATCTTAAAGAATGCTATGGCTATACTGCTGCTATCTGTTGGCGAACCCTACATTTTTAGGCTTTGCTGTAGTATGACAGATATTTTCCGTGATAGCCGGCTTCGTTTGGTGGTCATCAATCGGTTTCGGGCTTTCACCCATTATCAAGATGTTTTGTTAAAACAGTGTGATAACATAGACTTGCACAGAGCAAAAGCAGTTTATACACTCAATAGTACAAACTAAATATCAGATTTGAACTTTCCAAGATTTTCCGTTTTTATGTTATGCTGACTACACACACAGACCAATTTTTTAAAAAAAAACATTTTTCTGATTCAGGGGTCCTCAAAACGTGTATATCCGGTGAAAACCCGTTTTCGATAATTTGACACCACCGCAATACTCCCTCTTACTAGGAGTAAGAGAAAGTAAATACATTTGGTTATTAAAATTATTGTGCAAATCAAATTACTATCCAGGGAAGGAATAGCTAAGTGGTAGCTTACTGGACTCCCGCGCGAGGGACCCGGGTTCGAGCCAATGCTGCCCTTTAGATGTTTCTTACTTAGGGAGCCTACACAGTTAACGTCGGTGTGGACAGTGCTGTCTGAAAGTGAGAACACTGTCCGGGAGGCGCCAGTGCACTGAGAAGGCTCCGGGCGCCAATGACCATAGATGTTGACGCGCCTTAAATTAAAAAAAAGAAAGAAAAACATTACTATTGCAATTTGTATTAGATTAGATTGTTAAAGGGAATTATTGCACTGCGACCTGAAAGATCTGTTGTTTCCCCAGGAGTCTTCTCAGTGCACTGCCGGCTTCTGAGCAGTGTTCTCTAGCTATAGACAACACTGTCCATCACCGGACAGTGAGCTGTAAGAGGCTCCTAGGAAGAGAAAATCTAAGGGCAGCATGCTGGATTCGAACCGGGACCTCCGCGTTGCTAGTCCAGCGCGCTGCCGTTGAGCATTAATTCCTTTCTTTTCCCTTGGCTTATGCCAATTAACTAAGGACGGAGACCCTAGTTTGTGACTGTGTTTGACCTTGTCTGTAAAGGGTAGAGTGTGTGTAGTGTTAAGTATATTGTGTACTGTTCTAACGAAGTGCATGGAGTATTGAGCTGTGGTAATTCGAGGGGCCGCTACTCCCCAAGCATACAGCAGATACCACTTGCGGGCGAAATTTGCATTACTGATCAATTTATTAATTTTAATTTTATATATACTTTTATGTGATAGCTATTTTAAAAATACTTTTTGCCGTGTATATTTAGTGCTAAAGTAACTTATCTTATACTGATCCCTATTCACACTTTATAAGAATTTACCTGACTTTCTTATATCTAAATCGTATTGTTAGCAATAAATCTCTTTATTATTATTTATTTATTTATTTATTTAAACTAAATGTTTTTCAGGGACAACCATGTGACTTATGTACCAAATATAAACACACTAAGAAGAACATATTATAAGAAATTGGCAACTTTTATTGCATTACCACAAAATATGATTAAACCTATTGGTGATATCCATATATATCCTGCGATTATTGAATTGTAAGTTATTCCAAGTATACAGGGTGGTCTCAAATTTTATAGAATCAGTAACTTTTCCCAAAATTTATTGCAGACAGAGAAAGAAAAAAAAATGAACATTTAGTTTTAAAGACGTAATAGGATTTTCTCTAATTCTGGGATTACAATTTCTATGTGACAGATTTTCTTTAAACAGAAAATATTCACTAAACAATTGTCCTAAATGCTGGAATAAATATGTGGTGGGGACATTGTAGATCACCAGCCAGCGGCTATATCTAATCCTAAGGAACTGAATAGAAAATCAATTTAGAGATAGACCTAATCAACTCCAGAATTCCCATAAAATCCATTCCTCTCCAGTAAAATCTCGGCCTTCCTCTCTTACACCTGCTCCCAGGATATCGTTCTACCATCGTTATCCTTGTATCCTCCATTCTCCAGACATGTCCCAAAACAGGAACATATTAGATTTAAGTTATAGAAATGTTTTATTTCGATATTTTAAATTAATACAAAAAAATATATCTGATTTGCCTTGTCTTGTTCATTTATTTGACGCCCCACTTGTAAAATTACGGTGTCTCCCCTAAGAGGCACGCCCTAAATTTTGAGAACCACTAAGGTAGACTATTTTAATTTTTTGTTGTGGTGGTTGGTTCCGCAGAGCTGGAAAGCATCAGAGACATTTTCCGTGGAAGCCTGCTTCATTTGTGGTCATCGACCGGTTTCGGGCGTTCGCCAATCTTCAGGATGCGCTTTTCAGACAGTGTGCCAACACAGACTCGTACAGAGACTTAGTTTCACACTAACTGAGGTGTTGTTTAAAAGGTGTATGAGGTTTTTTTTTTTAGCAATCATGCCTTATTTCCACAAATATATACACAAGCAGAAATACTTTTTAGTGAACTAGAAAGTATTTAAGGAGTATTTAAAACTACACCTCAGTTAGTGTGAAAACTAAGTCTCTGTACGAGTCCGTGTTGGCACACTGTCTGAAAAGCGCATCCTGAAGATGGGCGAACGCCCGAAACCGGTCGATGACCACAAAATGAAGCAGGCTTCCACGGAAAATGTCTCTGATATTTTAATTTTGTTTCAGTAATGACTATATAAAATTATCTTTAGGCAAAGGATTAGCTCAGTGGTAGCACGCTGGACTAGCAACGCGTATTTTATCCATATCTTTCCTTTATTCCTTTAATTTAATAACATTTATTAATTTTTTTTTTTTTTTTTTAGCAATCATGCATTATTTCCACAAATATATACACAAGCAGAAATACTTTTTAGTGAACTAGAAAAATTTAAAGAAATGTGGTATAAATGGTTAGCTCTTAGTCAAGAAAATATTGATTCTTTAATGGAAAAAATTAATTCACCAGAAGATTGGTCCAAAAATTTTAAAGCTTCAAAATATTTTGGACAACAAGTAGCTAGATTACCGAGGTAATATTTATTTTCTTAAAAATATGTGTCCACATGTTGTATGTTGTGCGTGTGTACACATGTAAAAAATGTTGTAAGTTTCAAAGTTCCACTAAAAGATGGATAAGGATAGTAAGATTCGGTCTTTGTTAAAAAAACAAACAAAAAAAAACTGCCAACTTTTCGACAAATATATTGTCTTTATCGAGGCATAAAAATAAGAAATGTTAAAAAATCTTCAATATATAACAACTTATATTTTAGGAAAAATAAATAGGTGGGAACATCTTAACACTACAGAGAATAGTCTGTAGTGCTCCACTCAAATTTCTTTTTGCACATCTTCAAGACTATCTACATATATATTAAAGCCATGATAAAGATAGGAAACTCTCTCCAAATACTGGCATAATTGAGATGTTTCTTTCTTGCCCGATCCTCACCAAATTTCTTCATAACATAATACATCAACGGTCAACAAATACTTTTATATTAAAAAGATTCTTCGTAATGGAGGAACTATTGTCTATGGTACAATGGACCATAGAAATTTGATATAAAAAGTAAAAGAAAAAATATAGAAGGCTTATGGATTTTTTGTCCATACATTGTAGATTTAAATACTATTTTAGTTTCACTGTCGTTTTTCGAAGTTAGAGTTTTATAAGCATTGAGCTGCCTAGTTTATTGCAGATGTATATGCAGTTGGGATTTCTGTTTTTTCTATGATTAATCCTTCAGTCGTTAACGTTAGGTTTAGTCTTGGATTTCGGTGGTTTAGAAAAGATATTGTGATCGTTAGTGTTTGTTGTAGGAATTTTGAACCGTAAAGCGTTATTCCTTTTAGTAGGAAAAATATTATATCAGGAAATTAATTATTTTTTTTTCAAATATTTTATTTGACAGTTTAAAACAGATTGGTTGCTTTATGATAAATTTGGATAATCTAAGACGTACAATTGAAAGTCAAAATAGACGTTATTGGAGTGGTTTAACTATTTGGCTTCGTACATCACTAAAAAAAGATATCGTAACTATACAGAACTTTTTGGACAAAGCTTACAGTATGATAGACCAACCACCATTGTGTGTTGAAGATATTAGTGAATCACATTTCAATCATCGTTTACTTTCTGAAGAAAATGTCGAAGTAAGTTGTTAATTATTTATATTTATAATTAGGTATTTCATAATGGCTTCTAATACATATTGTGAGTCGAGGTTCACCAGTAAGTAGTAAAATTTATCTACTTGAATCATATTAAGCTGGGTTCTTGATCTAACTCTTTCTTTCCAAACTTAAAATATAATTTATTTAATTGTTTTACACTTACAGCTTAGTTAACATTTTAAACAAGAAGACTATTAATTTTTTTCTTGGTGTACTTTTTTGGCTGTTATTGCTTACATCTTCTATGCGATGATAAATATGAACCTTCTTACAGCCATAAATTTATTTTATTTATTTAGACAATGACACGTGGAGTGTCGAAAGTCGGGAATATTATAATTTAAATAATGATGAAATAAATAAAATAAATTTATGGCTGTAAGAAGGTTCATATTTATCATCCCATAGAACTATTAATTAAATTGTTATTGAAATAATTAATAAATGAATTAAAAATTATGAATTTCTTTCCAGATATCCAAGCTAATTAATGATGTGGACATTAAAAATCAACTGTTGCGAACATGGACAAAGGAGAGCGTACCAGACGTCCCTCAGATAATGTCATTATGGGATAACTTTCAAATAGTCATGTCAAATTTCCACATTGTTGTCAGCCGACAGGTATGTAAAGTAAAATATGTCTACAAAAAAAAAAAAAAAAAAAAAAAAATGTTTAGCGAATGATCTATATGTTCATGTATATTTGAACAATATCTCAAAAACGGATAAATTGCAGTATGCTCAAATTTGTTATTCCGTTTAGCTGCCACCATCGTAGAAACACCCATCCATCTTATGACAGATTGCTTGGGTCTTGTGAGAAATTAGGTTCATTGCCTCTAGTCAAAACAAGATGTCTGTGGAAGAGCTAGGGCTATTATTTAGAACTGCGGTGAATCTTAGATTGGTATGACCTGGGGATGGATTTTCGTTCTAGACATGGTTTTGTTGTTGTTTTTCTTTAGGGTAGCTACATAGATCCAATGGGGCTCTGGATAGCGTACGGTTTGATCCCTCCTCAAAGGCGAATAATAATAATAATAATATGATCTTTTAGGTTTCAGCGGCCATGAAAAACACTTGAGCTTCCAGGTTGAAACCGCGTCAGTGGTTTACTAAAAACCGAGTTTCACCCATGTTTCAATGAGCCTCTTCAGGGTCGTTGCCCCTTAAAAGCCAATAAATACACAAAGTACCAGTAGAATAAATTTATTATTAAGAAACGCACATATACAAATATGCGGAGGAAACTTGCTATATAAACTGGACGAGTAGTACAGACAGACTGACATAAAAGGCGGCGGATAGAAAAGGGTTGCGTATCCCTTAGCATCTTTTTATTACAAAAATTTACCTTTAAACAATTTAATATTAACAATTAATTGTATCTGGCAGCTTCAAACAGAAACTGTCCATCAAAAGCCATTCTTCTATTTAATTAGTGAGGATGATTCTGAACCATGTTTGTCATAAAACAATATGTTTGTGACAAACTCTTCAATTAAAACAGTCTTATTTTGTGTCTCACAGTGATAAAAACACAAATTAGTCATAAATGATATTTCAAAGACTTTCGATAATTTAGGGATGATATATCTCTAAGAACTACTACAGCAGCGCAGTCTGGTTGTTAAATTTATCAAACTTACAATAATTAAACAAAATTAAATATTTCAATTTTTTTTGTTTTCAATCATATTTTATTTTAATATGAATTGATTTTAATTGAAGTATGGTAAATATATTTATTGTTTTAATGTTTTAAAAGTAACCTAATAAAATATATATAAAATTTAGTAATAATATTTCTTAATTTGGCTTACTACCCGACAAGTCATCAGTGCGCAGGTCTCCTCAAATATCTCACAAATCATTGTATAGGCATGGTTCAGCACCTAATTTTTGGAGGGGAACTTCTCAAAAGAAGAAGTTTCTCCGCAGATACACAAAGAAAAAAAAAATCTAATGAAATTCGTCGGTATTTTTTATGTAGAAAATTGCGAAAACTGATAAAACCGTTCAGTAAGACGTACTTCAGTTTACTGCTTTGTTAGAAACTCGGAATTTTGGCAGTTTATTAATTTCTAATTAATTTTATTTAGATGCTAGAATTTTATAATCAACTAAGATATAGTGTTAGGATATAAAGTGTTGTTTGTTGTGTAGAGAAAAACATAACATTCCTTCCACCAAAAGCCTTCTTATGACTATGGCTTTACCGGAGAAATGTTTCGAATAGAAGTTGTGTAGTTATTGTGGTTGGTTCCGCAGAGCTTGAAATCGTCAGAGGTATTTTCCGTAATATCCTGAACAGTGTGAATTTGCTCTGAGCAAGTCTGTGTTATCACACTGTTTGACAAATGCATACTGAAGATGGGCGAACGCCCGAAATCGGTCGATGACCACAAAAAGAAGCAGGCTATCACGGAAAATATCTCTGATGAAAAGTTGTGTAGTTCACCGTATTAGTTAAAAAAAAAAAAAAAAATGGCTGTACCCGTTTTAGAGAAAATAGTAGAAAACTGAAAAATACTTTTCAATAAAAAAGCATTTCCGGCCTTTTGATTGTCTTCAAACTCGGAATTTTAACAACACATTTTATTTTAAGTAATATATAGATGATAGAATTGTATAATAAACTGAAATAGCACTTTAGAGGAAAACCTAACCACATCCCTCCCACAAAAGTGCCCTTAAAAATTTTGTCTAAAACAGTCATTATTTGGGACTTATTAGCACTATTTATGTTAATTTTCTAGGAGGAATCGTTGAAAGATAGACTGTCCTTGACAGCTGAAGAAATGGTAACAGAAATAGAACGTTTTGTGTTAAGATGGAGTGAGTTGAAACCAAATGAGGATAAATTAAGTGAGATTCAAATCAATGATCATTACATAATAGATAGTCTTGAACTAATCAATAATAGCAGACAACAATGGGAGGAAATTTTAAATAAAATTTCTAAATTAAGGTATGTTTCTTTTTGTGTTCATTATTACTTAATATGATGTTATTACATTGAATGGAAATCTTATTCTGTTGACTGTTATTAACTGATAGTTTAAGTTGATTATGGAGGCTTGGTAAATAAAATCTTTATTTCTTCATCTAAATAAAAAAGAATCATTAGTTATAACAACGTTTGATCAGTATTTTCCTATATTTCTCAACGTAAAACTGTTCATCTAATTTGCAATTTTTTTTGAAGGTTTAATACAACATTATTAGGAACGTTCTTAAAATTAAAAATTTCATGATGTACAAGAAAAAAGATAGATATTTGAATCATCAATATTTGCTTGTATGTTTTGAAGTTTTGAAATTGTTCATCAGTAATAATTAAAGACTGCTGTGCTGCACCTGTCTTTTTTCCATAATTGCCTGTTTTTTCCTTTGTGGTCATCACCGATTTCGGATGTTTGTCGATTTTCGGGATAACCCAATTAACCATTACGAGACAGACTGTAAAAGGTAAAATCTGTTTAAACAAACGTAAAATTGTAAAAGATAAAAGATTTTTACTATTACTATGAAAGCTGAACTCTCTCTCTCTCTCTCTCGTGGTCATTTTTTTTGCACCAATTGACCTTTGCTTTTGCAGCGGCTATCTAAATTCTTGTGCGTAGAAGATTAGTGGCATCTTGCACGACACCGTCTGGGCCTAGTTCTTCTTACCTTTCTTTTTCTAGCGGGTACTTTTTGCAACAATTTGAATTTGATGGGATCATTTCATTTCATCCTTGCAACATAATCTGGCCCCACCTCAATCTATGTAGTTTAATCCGCAAGTTAACTACTGGCTGTAGTTTTATAGCTGAATTATTTCATTTAAATAAATATAGCTTTGATAAAGATATTAAATTATGCTCTTTATGTAACAGAAAGAATGTGGAAGACATTTTTCATTTTGTGTGTACTTGCACTTCTTATAGAAGTTCGTATTATTTATTAAAAAAAAAAAAAAAATACCGATCTTAATAAGGCTCATTGCAACATGGGCAAAACGTCAGTTTTTAGCAAACCACTGACGCGGTCTTACCCAGAAATTCAAGTGTTTTTAAAATTATTTTCTACCTAAATTTTAAAGAAAAATAAGAATTAAAGAAAAAGTAGAAAACGTCAGCTCTATCTGGTTCAAGTGAACAAAAAAAAAAAAAACTTTCATACTACAGAAAATATGTTATTTAAGATAAAGTATTTAGTAGGTACTGTGGATGCGAGGTAAGTATTCTTATATTTTTTTTCTTTGCATGATTTTTTGCGCAGAAAAATTGTGAAATCCAGAGGTATCTGAAGTATCCAGAAATTCTTTACTCTAACTTGAATTGCTATAATTCAAATATGATTAAAATACTTGAAATACACAATACTGTTTTAACTAATTTAAATTTTAATTTACTGTTAATATTCCACTCTTATTATTCCCGAGCCTCCATTGTTTAATTACTTTTTATTTTCATGTAATAATCATTTATTACTTTATTTGATCATTTTTCTCGTTTTTTTTTTTTTTTTTAGAGATGACTTTACCAAACTAAATTTGAAATTTCCACAGTTCGATATGAATGATGAACTTCAAACCGAATTAAATAATTGCTATGATCTCTGGAGACTACTTGAAGAATTCAACCAGGGTAAATATTTACATTATCTTTAATTGTTTTTTTGTTTTTTTCTTGCCAGGATCATCTGCTTAGGTTTCGAATATTTTCATAACTTTCCAGGACGCCGAAAGAAAAACGAAAGTAACAGGATCACTTTTATGAAATTTAAAAATATTGTAGACATCCCCCCCTGAATTTTGACCACTAGTTTTCTCTCAACATTTTTTTACAGTAAAAAACATTTCTAAATAATTTAAAACTAAAAATAATTTAATCACAGAGTTTAAAAAAAAAATGATATGATACAAGGTGCCATTTAGAGGTTTATATCAGTAAGCTATGCATCAATGTAATTTAATTGTAATTCTTAATAATTTCAATGAAAAATGTTCTTAAAAATTGGAAAAACGATTAGTAATCCTAAATTCCAACAGGCGATAGAACGGTACCTTCTACTAATGAGGTATTATTTGAGCTACATATATAAAGAGCTACAATTTTTATTTGAAACATTTCTTCGGGTAAAGTCATTTAAGAAAGCTTTTAGGGCGCATTTACCGCGGATATTCTTGTTAAATGGCATCTTGCACAACACCGTCTGGGCCTAGTTCTTCTTACCTTTCTTTTTCTAGCGAGTACTTCTCGCAATAATTTGAATGGTATGTCATTTCATTCCATCCTTGCAATATAATCTGGGCCTACCTCAGTCTATGTAGTTTAATCCACAAGTTAACTACTGGCTGTAGTTTTCCTCCAAAGTGCTTTCTTAGATGATCATACAATTCAACCATCTAAAACAAAATTAATTAAAAATTAAATAGATTGCCAAAATTCCGAGTTTCAAGAAAATTGAAAAAAAAACGAAGGTGCGTTTGCTACTGAACAGTTTTCAAGATTTTCTCCATAAAAACATTGACGACAAATTTCGGTATACTAAATATAAAATTTGTCAATTACAATTTTGTAAACCGTAGTAAGAAATCAAGAGTTTTTCAGGCTGGCTTCACATCCAACTTGTCATAGCAAAATGGTTAGGTGTCTGGATGGGGATGAATAGCAAACTTTTTGTTTTTAGAAATGAAGAAAATTTCATTCATTCGACATCTAGCAACCCGTTATACTTTTTCCAAACATTAGCGATCATTAGTTATATAGTTAATAAAATATTTGCCAGCCCTGCGCATCGAACTAATATAATACATCCATTTTTTCCTGCAGACATAGAGGATAAATGGGGTTACTGATTACTCCAATCCAATATATGTAAGTGATAGCACAAACTTACTTTACTATACTTATTTACATTAATACACGATGAAATTAGTATAGGATTTAATCTTATTGTCTGATTAAATAAGTTTCTGTAGATACGTTAGAATCTTATAGTTTTCAATTTTCTAAATATTAAATCCAAGATTCAACAATAAAATGATGAAATTGATTTCCAAAACAGAAAGATTACATAAACACACATTTGTATTGTTTTACAGCTATACACATAGAAAAGTTCAGGCACCGATAATTCGCCGATATTATAAAATTGCCATCAAATTCTTTTTATTATTTTCTCTTATTACTTAAGAGAAAGTATTGCGATTGCCTTTGATCAGAATAACTTGATTGCTGAAAGCTAAAATTTGAGATTTAATTTAGCTGCTACTAGGAGACATAGTAGAAGGGATTTTTAAGTTTTTTATTTTGCGTTTTCTTGAAAAAGAGGACCAACGTTTTCCATATACTTGTTATATCAAGCACACAAGTAAAAAAAACTACTACTTTTATTTGTAATATATTTCTAGGAAAGTTCGTTTTAGACGAGTCTGAAGATGGGATAACATTAGGCTTTCCTTTAAAGTGCCATTACCATATACATGTTATGATATTCTATTATCTATATAATATAAATAGAATTAAATGTGTTGGCGAAATTCCGTGTTATTTTACAAAATGAACTCTAGATGAAATAATAAAAATGTAATATATAAATGCCACTCTATTTAGTTAATTTCCAGATATTTTGATGATAGTATATCTAACATTGGACAAAATCTTCGAACAACAATTTAAACAAAACAATCCACTTTTCAAAAGCCTAAGGCAGGATTACTTATCTATTTGTTTTATTTTAAATACATTTTAACATTTCATTACCATATTTCACGTTTGAAGTGTTTTTTAACAAGGCTTACTTGTAACTTGTTGCTCATTGTTACCTAATTAAGCAATAAATTATCTATTGACTTGTCTATTCTTTTTTTAGGATTACAAGCAATTTCTAATGAAGATTGGATTGTTATACGAAGCAAAGCGTTTCAAAAGACAGATAATTATTTAGATACATGGGTAGAAAAATTGAAAGATATTCCAAAATCTGCGATTACTGTAAAAATTTTAATGACCATCAATCAATATAAGGTAATTTTAGTAATTAGAAAAAGTCTGGCATGGAACCATCCTACTTATTGCAATTTCCATAGTTTCAAAAACGATTAATTTTTCTTCCAAATTTAATTTTTCACAAAATGTTTATTTGTGATAATTATTATAGATGTGGTGAATTGTACATAAAATATTATTAAAACTTGTGAGATTCGGCCAGAAGTAAAAACAAGATGAATTCTTGCCAACGTTTCAATTTTTTTTTTTTTTTATTATCATAGTCTCCAAATCATCTCAATTTCAATCAGCATTTGCGTCATTGTTTTTCAATTCTTTGTATAATATCTCCAATATTGCAAGGAGAGCATATGGGAGAAGTTGTAATAATTAGTGTTGGTGTACTTGTAAATAAACATGACCTGTCATGAGCCTGTAATTCGCTACAAATACGGGCAATACCTAAAAGGAGTCCGTGGACCCCAGGTTAAATACATCTAGTATAAACGGTGATTTTTTTTTTTAATCTGACCCTGGTTTACAGAAAAATTTGTTGATAAAAATGGGGTCTATTATTTATTATGTTAATAATTTCTATACAATCGAACACCTTCTAATTAGATGCACTTCATTGCATTAAATTTAATACTGAGCCACCGCTATTGACTAAAATGGATATACTTTGCTTTTATTTTGCTACTACCTTTCTCCTTACACTTAATTTCTTTTTCAGGAATTTTTGCCAAATTTAAAATATCTTAGAGGTGAAACATTTACAGAAAATCATTGGCTTGAAGTATTAACATTACTTGAATTACCTTACAAACCTATTCAAGATATAAAATATTCAGATTTTTTAAATGCTGCAGAAAATGTAGTTAAAAAATCTGATAGCTTAAAGGTATATTTAATTATAAAAATTTAAATAAATTTATACTCATTTAAAAATCTAATAATTTATTTTTATTCTGTATGTAATGTCTAATGACTACCCCAAAAGAATTTGAGGTTTCAAATCTAGTAACAAATTGTTGTAGGAACTTAATTCCAGAGCTGCTTCAGAAGTAGTAATTAGAAATGCACTTTCTGAATTAGATGCTTGGGAAGTTGAAGCTCAGTTTTCTACCACTGAATTTACTGATAGCCAAGGAAATACTTGCTACATTCTTACAGATATTAAAAATATTTTAAACAAGGTTAGTGCTTTAAATACTTTATTTTTTGTTAAAAGAAAATAGATTTTGTTGACTTTTATTAAATGATATTGAAAACCGATTTGTGAGGCTCGGATACAATTTTATAGAAATTCCTTTTAAATTCTGATGAAAAATAAACTTTTATTGAAATGATTTTTTTCAAACTCTATTGTTATACATATTTTCACTTCCTCGTGTATCATCGGAAGTTATTTAAAAAATAAAAATAAAAATAACAAAGTTTTTAAGAATTAAGTAGATCCTATTTTAGCTTGCCTTCCCAAGAAGCATGCAATAACTTTGTTTCAACGTTATTTTTGTTAAGATCTTCAAAAATTTAGAATCATATTTACTGTGTTTACTGAATATGGAGTTAAATATAATAATATCTTGGAGGAGAAGAGATTAACTCAGTGGTTAGCGCATTGAACTAGCAACCGGAGGTCCCAGGTTCGAGTCCAGCTGTGCTGGCCCTTAGATTTTTTTCTTCCTAGGAACTTTTGCAGCTCACTGTTGATGGACAGTGTTGTCTGGAAACAGTGGCTCCGGGCGCCAATGACCTGTCCATAATTGTTAAAGCGCCTTGAATTAAAAAGAAATAATGTCTTAGGCTTTTAATATATAAATTATATTTATTTCTTTGAAGTCTGAGTCACTGCCTAAACTACTACTTAACTTGTTAATTACAGTAACTCCATTAACCATTAATTTTGTTTTAAATTTGTTTTTAGGTTGGTGATAATCAATATATGTTGCAATCAATTAAAGGTACAACAAATTTTACCCAGTTTTCTGATAGAGTGAATATTTGGGAAGAGCGTTTAACAAATCTTGATATTTGTCTAAGAGATTTAAACAGAGTACAGAGAAAGTAAGTGTTACATATTTAAATATTTTATTACTTATTATAAACTTCAATAAATATTAATTTCCCATAATGTAATAAGAAGAAACATTGTCATCTTGTTACATTTTCCAACTTGAGATTTGCTATTGAAAAATTCAATGAAGCTAAGATTCTGGAAATATTTTTTATTTTCGTTTGCTGCGGCAAGGGAAAGTATTAAAATGATGTCAATTTTTTTAAATTGAGTAGGGGAAAAAAACTCTTGAGTAAATGTGTGGTGTATGTTCAAGATGGAGAAAATTAAATGGACACTAACCTTACAATATGACTAATTAATATTCATGTTTAATACTATTCTCTTGTTTTTAATACTGCTTCTAATCATCCGGGTAAAGTTTCCAAAAGTTTTGAAGATAATTTTGATGGATTTGTTTAAATTTTAACTGCAATTAATATAAAACCATTGTTTATTATGAAGTTAATCAAGTTGAATTTTTCAATCCAATAAGCTCCATAATTTGTTGTGGGACTCAGTTCTCGCATTTTGTGGGAGACCACTCTACTACCTCTAACACACAGTCATAAAAATTGTTTCGGCATGGAGGTCCATCACATTTCCCATATAAAGTGACAATTTATTTATAAGCCATGATGCAAAATTTCCTACATCATGCTAAAAAAAAATCATGTAACTTCCTTCATGGTTGGCCCATAGGTAAAATGTACCTTTATTTTAAAGCTTTACAAGGTTTCCTCGAAACTCGTATTCTAATTTTTCTGATTATTAGCTGAAATTTGCTCCCATCGTACCGTAATCCTGATCACTTAATTTTGTCCAAAACTGTATAAATGTTGATTTATAGGGTTTTTTTTTTGTTTATCTCAAAATGATGATTCCCCGCCACAAAGTTGGTGTACTTACTACATATGTACATCCGAAAGTATTACTTTTATGTTGTGGTTGGGTCTGCAGAACTGGAAAGCATCAAAGATATTTTCCATAATTACCTGCTTCATTTTGTTGTCATCGACCAGTTTCGGGCGTTCGCCCTTCATCAGGGTGTCATGATAAAACAATGTGATAACACACATTTACATAGAACAAAACAGTTTATGTACTCCTGACATTCACACACTGAGTGTATAGACTGATTCTGTTCTGTGTTATCACATTGTTTTATCAAAACATCCTGTTGATGAGTGAAAACGGTAGATGGCCACCACAAAATGACAGGCTTTCACGGAAAATATCTGTGATATTATTTTTATTTCAATTTATTTTCCAAATAAATCAATTTTGGGGGCCTGAGGGGAGAGGGGACGATGAGCCATGTTTCCTCTATAAGATCACATCAGTAATATCCTGGTGGGTAGTTGAGGAACTAAACATTTAGTAAACATTCCGACTATTTTAAAAAAAAATTGTCAATCAGAACTGTGAAAATGGTAGTCTCATAAAGACGACTGATCTGTTGTCCACACCAAATTTTTTTTTAAAGAAATTTGAATACGCGCGCGATCAAACTTCGGTCATAATATTGAATACATAGACCATTTTCTCTGTTTTTTATTCTATTTCCAAAAAATTAATTTTTAATTATAATATTTTATGATGAAAAGAGTAATTAATGCGAGTAATAGAGTAAACTACCCTTAATAATAATGTTTTTTATTAAGGGTTTTTTAAACTCAAGTACCATTGACTTAGGATTATTGTTGATGAATCGATATAGTGACTTCCTTAATCAGTTATTGGATGATCAGTATTTGTCGAGTTAGTATTTTTATATGTATATATTAACAAACATCAAGTTTAGCATTAAGAGAAAGTTAAAGTTATGCCAATGTCTAATATAAAAAAAGTGGAATCTCAGATTATTGAAAAATCCCAGTCCTTGTTAAATTAGATTAGATTGACAGAAGGGCAGGGTGTGCTTCATTCCACTGTAACCTACATTAAGTGGTCTATTGTGGACCCCCTAAAATTATAGCACATCCCTCAGGTTCACCCACTTAAACAGGCCTATCAAAGCTGAAAGTGGTTCCGTCATGAAGCTCGTGGCTTCAAGGTTGCTTGTCCCCAGTTGAAGAAACCTTATCCTCGTTAGTCCGGCACACTCACAAAAAATGTGTACCAGGTTTCCTCCTCGACCTTGCAGAATCGGCATGACGCCGATTTTATTCGCAAGTAGTAATTGGTGCATGTGCTTATTCAGCCTACACAATGCCCAGTTAATATGTCCCTTTGGCTATGGCTCAGTAGGCCCCTGGTAAATTTAGACAAATGATAGTGAAGAGTTTAGCCAGCCTCTGACTTGGTGTTCTCTCCCACCATTGTAGTTGCTGCTCTTCTATCTAGCCTTTGCTAGAAGTTTGAATTGAGCTCCTGGACCAGCCGCAGAAGGGTTTAGGGCCTATAGAGGTAGTCTTCGAACCTTCACTCGCCCTTTCGCTGCCCATATACCACGTATGTCCCGGCACCCAGCCAAGTATTGGCTTATTCAGAGCACCCACCTTGGTTAGGGCAGTTAGGCATGTAACTTGTGAGAGATTGGGAGATGGCGGAACTATTCCCGAAGGCAAACCAACCATCCCCCGCCCACCTAACAGAGAGACTGGGACCTCTGCTATCATCACTACGAGTCATCGACCCCCACGAAACCTTTCCTCAACTCGTGAAACGGAGCAATTTGTACCATTTTGTAGGACAAGTCCCCTACTTAAAGGCCTAGAATGGTCACCGGCCCGACCTTGGACAGTTGCCTGTCCAAAGCCTACGGTTTTACAACACCCTCCTGGCAGGGTTGGGACACTCCATGCCATTCAGATGATGCGGGTATTCCGTACCCAACGGGCAGTTAGGCAGTCCCACACCAGTGTCAAGACTACTTGGTGTGAGGAAAGTGCCTTCAAAGCTCCTTGAGTATCGGAGTATATGGCCACTCCTTCTCGCCAGACCCTGCCTTAGAACCCCTTATATTCAATTAACAAACTTTATTATTAATTAGCAACTAAGTAGTTGTTAGAATGTAATCCTTATGTATTTTTATAGGTGGGCTTATTTGGAACCTATATTTGGTAGAGGTACATTGGAAAATTCTAGATTTACTCGCATTGATAAAGAATGGCGTAACATTCTTACACAAATAAAAAAAAATAATTATAGAGTTGTACCAATAACAAGAATTGTTAATATAACAAATACATTACAGCAATTAGTTCGGAACCTTAATCAGTGTCAGAATACACTGCAAACATTCTTAGAGGTATTATGGGTTGTTTTCATCAATTCAGTTTGATTTGTTTACTTTATAATATACAAAATATAATTTCATTAATTTATTTTTAGGAAAAAAGATTAAGATTTCCAAGATTTTATTTTATCAATGATGAAGATTTATTAGAAATACTTGGCCAGTCAAATAAGCAAAACATAATACAGTCACATTTAAAGAAAATATTTGCTGGTGTACACACTGTTGACTTTCAGGAAGATAAGATAACAGTTATTAATTCATCACAAGGCGAATCTGTACCACTAAGAGCTCCCGTTGAAGTTTCAACAAGTGTTGAAGTAATTTATTTGTTTAAATTTTTATTAATAATTATTACCTCCATGCCAATAGTGAGCCTCAGCCCCAAATTGTGATGGCACCCAAACAGTTATGAAAGTATGAATAATAGGAAGTTTATTCTATTTGTTTACTAATAGATAGGTATGCCATTGCATTAAATGTTGAGGAAAGTGCTGTTTCACCTGTAAAGACTGATTATAGGACTATTAAAATATAAGATATCCAAATAATAATTATGTATTTATTTTTAACAAGTATAAAATCATGAAAAAAGCTTATTAATAGCAAACTTAATAAAACAGTTATTAATGAAAACAGTATAATATTCATAAGAAAAAACACAACTTTATATTTTCTTGGGGTGTCCCACAGAGTATGGGGAAATTAAATATTAACTTGTACTAAATTTCTCTATTTGGAGTACTAATAATGGCCTGACTGAGCTACAGTAGAGATTGGCTGCTGCATTATCAAGGTTTTCCAAAAAACAAATGTAATTATTTACATACAATTAATCTGTGGAAAAACTGACTTCAGTTGTATAATGCTATAATGCTTATGTGCTAGCCTGTGAAGGTTTAAGCGCTCCTTTTTTTTATCTGAGGCCGTGCCCATTTAACAAAGTCATCAATTACTACAGGCCAAGCTCCTTCATCATTATAATTACTCATATCCTCATGAATAACTGTGGCAAAGTGAAGTATCATTTTCCAAATGTCTCTCGGTATGGAATGTTTGTAGTGTTCTTGTATAAATTGGCACCACAGATCAAGGTACATAAACTTTCCTTGTAATGTAATCTTCCAGTAACTAATTGCCACTTCCAATTCCAAACCTCTTTGTCCAGCACTTTTTGCATAATTAAACGTATAATTATAGAAATCTTCGAATTTAAAATTATCACTAAGTTCTGTATCTAGTGTAGGCAGCCTTGCTTTCAATTTTTCAATGCTATTTACCCCCAGTTCCGTCATTCCGCCGATAAACTCTTCACTAGTAAATTCACATTGTGTTGCTGCTTTGAACTTCCATGCTATTATTAAAACAACTCTTGAGTCAGGTCTTAAATTAAGGTCATCGAGAAACCTCATAATTCCATCTGCTGTCATCTTATCTGGCTCCGATGGATCTTCATATTTTGCAAATTCAAGTTCCAGTTTTAATCGATCAACTGAAGTTGTAGATTTTTCAAAATAATCATCGGGATTCTTGAGAAAATTATTTAATGCTGAATCTATATCCCAATTATTCTTTAAGAGACAACAAAGTGCTCTTGATATATCTGTGTTTGTAACGGCTACAAATTTCCTAATTTTATGTCTTTGGCAAGATTTTAAGTTGGGCATTTTCAGCAAATGTTACTTTTTATAAATTTAAACTTAATTTTTCACAAAGTGCAAACACTTAGAACAAAGTATTACGATTGTTCGTATTTATCAAACAAATTAAACAAATCAACACACTAAATTAATTAAAAAAAAAAAAAAAAATTAAAAATTCTTCAGTTAATTGAAAATTGAAAGATAAAATATAAGCCTGCAAATGTATCTTCTAATTCCCTTTCAAGCCTACACAACTTCTTCTCTGTGATTTCAAGGGACTTCTTCATCGACCAACAAACAGCACGGAGAGGTGCAAGATTTTGCCCCACTTGTAAAAGTTCAATAAGCGGTTAACACAAATTATTTTCTCATTCATACAGAAAATAAGCCACGTCTTGAACCGGCTGCGCGAACGCGTTGCAAACTCCAGTGCTGCCTGTAACTGAATCTATCTTTACTTTTCTAACACCAGATCACTCTCAACTACATATTTTATTTATTTTTATTGTTTTACAAGGTTTATTTAAAAATATTAATTAGTAAAATAATTAAAAAAAAAAATGTTACTCATCTTAAAAAGTAATATAATAAATGAATGACACACATGAAGTTTTATTTTAAGCCGGCTACTCACGTAACTGCATACTTGAATGGTATACTTGCGCAGTCGACTTGTACATGCATACTTGATCGTTTGTATGGAAGACTTGCGCAAGTCAGAAAATGTTTAAAATTTCATACTGCATACTTGTGGGCGCCATCTTGTTCATGTTTAAAACGTCATTGTGCAACCTCTCAGTCAGTAAAAGTGTATAAAGGTTACTTTATCAAAACATATATAATTCATAAATAATTATGTCGGCTAATTTTAGGAAGGGGCATAGATCAATTATCGAAGAATTTATTCGTATTTATGAAAGCGAACCGTGTCTGTGGAATATTAAGTGTAAAGACTACCACGATAAGGGTAAAAAAGATGTTGCTTATGCCCGACTAGTAACAAAACTGTCAGAAATAGAGCCAAATGTAACTCGAGATATGGTAGTGAAAAAAATTAACAGTTAAAACAGTGAAAAAAATTAAAATAAAAGCAGCTAAAGCGAGATCGTCGTCATCGGCCATAGTCGCCAGCTGTTTTTTGTTCAAGTATACATGAGCCGTGTGGATCACATGTATACTTGCGCAAAAGACCTGCGCAAGTATACCGTTCAAGTATGCAGTAACGTGTGTAGCCGGCTTTATTATTACAGAAAATTTTGGGAGTGACGTATGTGAGATTGGTGTTATGGATTAAGCAGAATTTTATGTTTGGCGCTATTTTTAAAAATGATATTTCATTACTTGTGTTGTTTTCTACATTTTATATATGGTTCAATTTTTGGCTTTAAAGTTTAATGAATTTATTTAAATTCCGAGTTTAGGGTCTAGCCTAATATTATTCATAAATTTATAAATAAAATATTATCAACAAAAAATATTACTTTATTGCTTTTTATTATGAACAAGAAATGCATTATTACTAACTAATTTAGTTAATTACGAGTAAACACCAAAAAATGGAAAATTCGTGAAGGAATCGTTGAACGAATTTTTGGAATCAGTTCCTATCCTGAAGCTGATTCAAATTTAATAAATCCAATAGCGGGCTCGTTTAACCCCATTAGTACTGACAAGAATTTTAGTAGAAAAGGGGTTAGGGCCACTCTTGCTCCCCATCTTGGCCATTAATCCCCTTAATTAACCATTTCTAATAAATTTAACCTAATAATTTTTTTTTTATAAATATTTAGGGGTGGGCTTATTTCAATGTTTCCTGTATCGACTTACAGCAGTATCCAGTAGTGTGTATGTAGATTTTCTTGCTTTAGGAGCCTTTTCTGACGCCAATGAGAGATGAAGCGTTTAAAAAAAAAAAAAAAAAAAAATGATATAATTTTCATAATTATCCAACATTATTTTCCAAAACTAGTGTTTATATATTTAACTTTTTCTTAATCAATTTCTTTAATTGGAATCAAGTAAAGTAGCATCAGAGCTATACATTTGGTCTCTGTGAACATGCTTTCCTTACTAAACGTGCCTTATGCTTATTGATGCTTCCATTAGAATTTAATTTCTTACAGATATAATCACCATTTTTCTTTGTATCATAAATATCAGCAGTGACTATTTTATTTGGGATTTGTTCCAAAATCTCTAGATACACCCATTGTCCTTGCACTTTTCCTTGCATACAATATTTGTAGACTTCTTTTATTTTTTTGTTGTTGCGCATCGACAACTTGGGTCATTAGTGCTCAGAATTCTTTATTAAATACCTTTTCTTGAATACTTTTTTTTCTGAATAGCCCAAAACAATTTTATAATTGCAACGTGTCTACTGTGGCACCATTATTGGGTCAACCTAAATAAATTTGCTCCAGACAAACTATGTAAAGGCGTTTTTTTCTTTTTTCTTTTTTTGTTTTAGTTTATATTTCAAAATTTCATACAACTACTAATATCAATGTATTAATTATTCGGATTTTCTACTTCGTTTTTTTTTTTTTTTAAACATGAGACGGACCTCCGATATACGAGGTGTGTAAATTAAGTAATGAGACTGATTTTTTATCTTTTTTTTATTCAAATAAAATTACAATTCAACATTGTCCCCTTCAAAGTAACTACCTTGGGAAAGCCACACAACGCTGAAGACGATTCTTCCATTCGTCATAGCAGTGCTGGAACTCGGATACTGGAATAGACTTCAGTTGGTCGGTTACGGCTGTTTGAATATTCTCCAATGTTCCAAAATGACGTCCCTTGAGGTGATTTTTCAATTTGGGGAACAAAAAAAAGTCACATGGACTCATGTCGGGTGAATAAGGAGGCTGAGGAGCCACAGGAATGTTATTACTGGCCAAATACTCATTAATAGAAATCGCGGTGTGACACGGAGCATTGTTGTGATGCAACATCCACTTGTTTTTTGATGTTTGGTCTCACACGCATGACTCTTTTTCGAAGTCTCTCAAGAACTTCTCGGTAAAAATGTTGGTTTACCATTTTGCGGCATTGAGGTACAAATTCTTTGTGAACGATTCCTTGGCTATCAAAAAAGCAAATCAGCATGCATTTGATTTTTGACTTGCTCATTCTTGTTTTTTTTGGCCTTGGAGAGGTTGAAGTGTGCCACTGCATGCTCTGACGCTTAGTTTCTGGGTCATACTCAAACACCCAAGACTCGTCTCCTGTAATAACACGTTCCAAAAAATTGGGATCGTTTTCAATTGCTCCCAAAAAGTCAAGGCTCCTTTCCTTTCTGATGTCTTTATGCTCTTGTGAAAGATTTTTCGGAACCATTTTTGCACAAATTTTTCTCATCCCCAATTCATTAGTCAAAATTTGATGAACGGTTGTGTGAGTCAAATTCAACTCTTCGCACGATCATTCGGACTGTCAAACGACGATCTGAACGCACGAGATCGCGGATTCTGCCAACATTTTCGTCGGTTCTTGAAGATGAAGGCCTTCCGCTGCGAGGCTCGTCTTCAATTGATTCCCTTCCTTCTGCAAACGACTTAAACCACCTAAAAACCTGTGCTCTCGACAAAACATTGTCTCCATAGGCCTGGCACAGTTTTTCAAACGTTTCCGTTGCACTGTCCCAAGTGTGAAGCAAAACCTGATAGCACAACGTTGCTCGTAATTGATGTCACTCATTTTTAAAACGTACTGAAAAAACCTTGCTCACAAAAAAGTCACTACGGACAGTGCAACAACTCTAGCATTTTCAAATTTGTACTGGACGTGTATCAGATGTTTAGTTGCCTTACCACGCATGCGCCGCGTCTCCAGTGTTGCCAGATCGAACACTAGAAAATCAGTCTCATTACTTAATTTACACACCTCGTAGTTTAAATGAATTAGGTTGTTATAATAATTTTAATTTTTTTTCGACCATTAATTCAACAATAATTTAATTAAATGCTCATTCTTTTTTTTTTTTTTAGGAATGGTTAGATAATTTATCATTAGAAATAAAAGAAACGTTAAAAGCTCAACTTCATGAATATCTATCCTCACCAGATCCAATACAGTATCCTTCTCAGATTATATGCCTGGCAGAAAGAATTACATTTACTAATCGCTGTGAAAAAGCTATTGCCAACAATAGTCTAAGCAAATTTCGTGATCAATTAGATGTAAGTATTGTTATCATAATAATTTTTAATATTTGCTGTTATTGATACATATTACCAAAATTGGTTAACTAATGGTTCAAGTAGTATATTTATATATTTCGTTTCTTTGTAGTATTGCGATTGTACCAGTTTCGAAATCAGTGGTGAATAGGATGTGTGTGTGTGTGTGTGTGTGTGTGTGTGTGTGTGTGTGTGTGAACAAAATATTTTATAAAATCTAAAAATGGAAAGAAGCTGTAATCTGTCCAAGAAAATATGTTTTCTAATGTAAATTCTCTTACACCTCTTTGATAGCCGCTACTTTCAGAAATAAAAACAGTCAAGAGAATGGACGGATTCACAAAATTTCCTTTTCAGGGCGTCTCAAGGTGATAACACAATGATGAGGAGAGATAAATAAGCAATATATAATACAATAAAATTTTCAGAAATGGGTTAAAATTATAATAAAATTGAAATAAAAACTCTCTTGATCTTTTCAGTTTCGGCGGCCATTCTCATGAAAGACGTTTGAGTTTCCAGGTTGTGACCGCTAAAAACCGTTGTTTCACCCTCTTCAGGGCCGTTACACCCTGAAAGCCAGTAAGGCACAGTAAGGGTGTGCCTGCAACGGAGAATATTTTAATTTTAATGTATCGTAAAGATTTTAATAATTTTTTATTCTATTTAATTTGTTTTTTCTTTTAATTCAAGGAGCAGCACACAGAATACACAAAACAATTGATGGAATGGTCGGAAGAAAATAATTCTACCAGAAATATATTATTAAATTTAAAGCTGAAAGCATTACTTATGGATACAATATACCATATTAATTTATTGGATGAACTAATTATTTCAAATGTTTCATCTGTTGATGATTGGGCTTGGCAAAAACGTCTTAGGTGCTATAATATTTTTTAATATTTATTTATTTATTTGTTCAAAATAAGTTTATGAAGGATATATGTATTCCAAAATTCAAGATTTCTAATATTTGTAGGGAGTTAATGATTCTGAGCCCCAGAGATATAATACTGGTCACAGCTACTCCCTAATTTCCATCAAATAACTTTCTGGAGCTGATTTTTTTTGTAATTACCAAAATAAACAGTAGCACATTTAATACAAACAAATTTTATTTTGTGATCTTTTACGTTTCCACGGTGATTTTCATGAAGATTACTTGAGTTTGCCGGTTGAGACCGAGTCCAATGGTTTGCTAAAAACCGACGAGATGGCGGAGGAAAGAGCCATGCCCCTTCTCTACTAAGGTTTACTGCCTTATTGGTTTTCAAAATATAACACCCCGAAGAAGTCCCCATTGCAAGATGGGCAAAACGTCGGTTTTTAGCTAACCACTGACTCGGTCTCAACCGGCAAACTCAAGTGTTCTAATTTTATATATATTTTTCGTTATAAAAAAAAATTCTCCAAAAGAAGAAAAGCAATATAAACTGAAAAAAATATTTTTAGAATTTATTGTAATATACGAGGCATGTCCAGTAAGTAAGAGTACTGAGGCTCTCACTGTCGGAGGGATTTTGTTTTCGACATGTTGGCTACACTCTCGTGTAGCCTGATTCTTCCCCTCCGCAACGAGACCGGTTCGAGGTCAGTACGTTGAAAATTGTCGACGCGACAATACGTATCGTGAAAAATGTCAATCCAATCTCCCGCCAAGTGTGAAATATTCAAGGTCGGGCAAGAGTTTTTGAGACGCTACAAATTCCATGGAGAAGAATTTCTCCGCTCCATCATTACTGGACATAAAACTTGGGTTGCACACTACACATCTGAAACCAAAAGGCAGTCTCAACACTGGCGCCACACCTCTTCACCCTCAGCCAAAAAGTTCAAAACCACAATTTCAGCCAAGAAAATCATTTCATGCGTGTTTTGGGACTGCCAAGGCATAATTTTAATTGCATATATGCTTCAAGGGGAGACCATCAACTCTGCAAGGTACTGTGAGCCCCTAAAAAAATGCGGAGGGGGAGGATTCAGAACAAAAGAAGAGGCATGCTGAGGCAAAAGGGAGTCTGCCTGCTGTACGACAATGCCGGACCACACACTGCTTGCCTCGTTTAAATGGAATGTCCTTAACCATTCCGCGCATTCCCCTGACCTAGCACCTTCAGATTACTATCTCTTTTACCTCCCTGAAGCTGCACATGGGTGGAAAAAAGTTTTCAACCGATGAGGAGGTGAAGGGGTAGTGGAGAAGTGAAC
This sequence comes from Triatoma infestans, assembly GCA_011037195.1. Classification (NCBI taxonomy): domain Eukaryota; kingdom Metazoa; phylum Arthropoda; class Insecta; order Hemiptera; family Reduviidae; genus Triatoma; species Triatoma infestans. The sequence goes on along the minus strand of JAAEAF010004103.1, from coordinate 132 downwards.
GAAGTGGTTGGCGGGAAACTACTTCGAGGAAGGCATCAAAAAATTAATACCCCGGTTCACCATCTGCATTGAGAGGAATGGTGACTATGTCGAAAAATAGCTTATATATGTACTAATGTAACCAGGTAATTT
>JAAEAF010004102.1:0-13095 GCA_011037195.1 Triatoma infestans | reverse complement strand
TCGAGCGGAGTCGGTTCACTGGAACGAATCCAGTAGCGGAACGAGTTGATTCAAATCCCTATTTTTAAATAAACTGATTCCAGCAAAATTAAATGAATTTTTTTTTATTTAAAATTAAATTAAGGCAGGTATAGCACGAAAATTAAGTATTAAACTGAGTTGCATGTTGAAAGAACCAGTGACAGGATTCTAACTTAATATTTTGTAACCTCAAACCATACTAACAATCCTGGTGAGCTTAAAATACAGATGGTTGGGCGGTTGGAGTGAATTGCTAGTATAATTTTTTACGGTCAATATTTCATAGATTGAATAACCAGTATACACTAATACTGAATTATTTCCATTGCATAGAAGCATAAATTATATTTCGACAAAAAATTATATTCAACTTAATAATATTTTTTCTAAATATATACATATAGAGAGCTATCTGGTATAGAGAGTTATCTGGTTCAGTTACAGGCAGCAGTGAACTTGGAACGACTTTCTGAATCTGACTCCAATCTGGGCACTCTCATTGGTTGAATCCCTGGAACCGTCTGGACCCGAAACCGGAGTTGATTCAGATTATTTGGTTCCGGAGTGAACGAATAAATCAAATCACTGAATCTAGCCAATAGAAACGCTTGAAGTGGAACCGACTCCACGAACCGTTCCAAAGGCAATGGTGCCTGTAACCGAATCCATCTTCACTTTACTAACACCAGATCGCTCTCTACGTTTATATATTATATTTTTTAAATATTCTACAAGGTTTATTTGAAAGAACTCGAAAATGTTAATCAGAAAAATAATAAAAAAAAGTTACAATCACTCTAAAAAAATACATAACAAATGAATGAGATACATGAAGTTTCATTTCATGAAAAAATATTTCTAAAGGGCATGAGAAGTGGGTATGGAAGGTGGAGGAGACTAAAAATATTAATCAGTTTTCAGATTTCAGTTACTGGTCAGAGTCCGAGATGGAGCCAGTGTAAAGTTACAAACGATCAAATAAGAAATCAAATTTAAAAAACTATCATTGGTCATAACTAAAATTAAAAATTTAATCGCCCAAACTTTACTTACTAATTCAATAGTAAAATTTGGTTTAGTTGTAACTAAAAATTAAATTTTTAATCAACAGATCAGTTTTCCACAACTAAAAATTAAACAATTCAAAATTGAATTGATTAAATTAGATTAAAAAATTAATTCAATCAATAAATGATTAAATTTTAAATTGAATGCACAAGTGCATGATTACTTTTTGGTATAATTAATTATATAAATATTTTAATATTTAATAGATTATTTTTTTTTTAACATACAAAATCTGTTTGTAACATGAGAGCCGGGACCAGCTTTTTTTACTACACACTACCATTAGGAATTACCATTATAATTGGAATTACATATATATAATTGCTAATTATTAGTGTACTGTGTGTTTATTAGCAAAAAATGCAATTTTTTACTAACTGATGAAGTTAATTACATATAAAAAATTTAATAAAAACCCTGAAGGAAAAGGAACCGTGGAACGAGTTTATGGAGTCGGTTCCGATCCTGGAACCGATTCAAATCCAACGAATCCGGTGGCGGAGTCGTTTTGCCCATTACTAATTGGCAACATTGAATTTTCCTATTAAAAGGACTGACTTTTTTTTTTAAAGATAAATTTCAATTGTTATAAATAAATTTAACAATTATAATAGGGGATAATTTAAACTAGAAATTCATTAATAAATACATTTACTTTTGTATTGTAGTTTTTAATTTTATTTATTTGCTTCAATTGCATTTTATTGATGTAAAAAATGAAAAAAAAAAAATTCGTTAACAAATCATTGAATCCCCTAACAAATTTTCTAAACGAATTCGTTCAGATTTTGTCAATGGATCTTTAAATGTTTTTGGTACATAACTTCCTGTAATAAACATTCTATACAGCCTAAGACCTTTTAAGGCGCTCGGTTCCATACTGATATTATAGTGTAACTCATCTTCCAATTTTTTACGGGCTATTATACGCCTCTGACAAAATGAACTGTAAAAATAATTACAAAAAAAAAAAAATTGAAATACATGTAATTTAATTATTTTCATTTTACAATTACAATTTATTTGTGAAATAACTTGACTTTTTTTTTTATACCGCGTCATGGTATCGTAACAATGTTTGGCTCTTTACGAATCCAACCCAAACCGTTTTTTTTGCGACGGTTTAAATAGTGGTACCGCAAAGATAATGCAACCACAGCAGAGAGAAGAGAGACCCTCTCTGGTTAACAGAGACTACTCTCTCACTTAGGCAGGCTAGAGTGGGAGAACCTGTGTATATAAGCCAGTGGGAATCTATCTAAAGGATCTATCAGATACAACCATACAACTCTGTACATAGCACTCTGTGTCATAATCTTCACTCAAACCATTCATTCTATTATTTTCATTATAAAGTCCAGTGCAGTTAGTGTAAACTTAACTACATTATATTATTAGTGTCTTTGTAACGGCAAGAGAGAGAACACAAGCTTGACCGAGAAAAAAACAGACTCTCTCAAGTACTCTCTGACTTAAGCAGGCTAGAGTGGGGAGAATCTGTATATAAGGCCAGTGAAAGATCTATATCATCAATCTATCAGATTCAACCATTCACCGCATCGTGTCATATCTCTACTTCCACCATTTATTCTATAAAAATCATTACAGTCCAGTGCAGTTTGTGTAAGCTTATAGCTATATTATAACAGTGTCTATATATCTCGTTCATTTAATCAACACCTAAATTTCTCTCCTCAACAACCCCATTATAGTTTGTTACTGCGGACGAATCACAAGTACCAAATATTTAATTCATAAGCCATCCAGCACAGATAGCAGACATCAATATTTTCACAAAGCAATATTAATTGGTGCAATATTAGGTTGTTTAATGAAAGAAATCTGACATGGAAAACTCACACAATTTTCTCTCTACTGCAGTTTACAAAATTGTAATTAACCAATTTTATAATTAGTATAACAAAACTGAATGAAATTCGTCGGTGTTTTTATGGTGAAAATTGCGAAAAGTGAAAAAGAAAATTTTTCAGTAAAAACGCACTTTCGATTTGGTCTCTGATTTTCTCCAAAATCGGAACTTCGAGGAAAAAAAATATAATCATAAATAATATAAGTTAGTGGATAGAAAGAATTAAGTAATATATTTGAAATAGCAGCTTAGAAGAAATCTTAACCCCACCCCTCCCCAAAAAGTGCCCTTAAATGAATTTTCCCGGAGAAAACAACAAATGTTGATGAATCAGCATCAGAGACAATTTCCATGGTAGCCTGCTTCATTTTGTGGTCATCGACCGATTTCGGGCATTCGCCTATCTTCAAGGATGCGTTTTTCAGACAGTTTGACAACAAAGACTTACACAGAGCAAATTCAGTTTTACACACTGACTGGTGTTTTTAACAGTATTTAAAACTTTTTAAATACAGTTTTAAAATTCTTTAAATTTTAAATACTACTTAAAAAAAAAAACCAGTCAGTGTGTAAAACCAACCACCACAACAATTTTAATGAAAATCATTGGCGCTATTTTTGAGAAAATTACAAAAGAGTAAAAAAAAAAAACATTCATTAAAGTGTACTATCTTTTTAAGGAATTTTGACAGATAACGTACGTGTCGGATTGCATGGTGGTGATACCTAAACGGAATATCAAGTTTGAACTTTCTGTATCAAATTGTAGCAATTGTTGGCCGTTAGAAATGATCAGATGTATCTCTTAGTTGGCTGATCGGCCAGGGGGTATCATAAGAAAACACCAAAAAATTTTTTAAGTGTTTTTTTTATTGATAACCCGACGTTTCGACAAACATTGTTTGTCTTCTTCAGGGGCTATCTTAGAATCGGAAAATTTGTATGCTCTATCACTACATGTTCAATTATGACTGTGGTTTCATGAGTGTACTACCAGTGAAAGGTTGAGAAGGAACCTTAAAATTTTTTGGTGTTTTCTTATGATACCCCCTGGCCGATCAGCCAACTAAGAGATACATCTGAACTTTCTGCCATTTTTCCTATTAAAAATTTAACACGATTACAATACTTCCTCTTACTAAGGAGTAAGAGAAAGTAATACGCGCACATAATGTGGATAGATTATATTATTCCACCACGGTTAAATGTGAAAATAGTGAATAGAGTTTTTGGTCGACACTTTAACGCCTACAAAATGAATATTGAAACATATTTCTTATAATTTGTCTTTCGGGCATATTCGAACAATTAACAAGTCTGTTTTTCAATTTAAGTTGACTGGCTTGAAGCTTCTTCAGGTAGCAGTTAAACTGTTTACAATTTCTGCCCTACTGGACTTCAGTTTTATCCTTACCGACTTGCCACTGTATGGAATCTGTCCAAAAGATTAAATCGCTACAATAAAACAAAAAAAATTAGTCCATATTATAAATTCTTACAAATGATCAGCATTTATTCCAAACTTAGTTGGAGTGTCATGTGTTCTACGCCACCAACCAGAACGTTCCAGTAATTCTTTCATTCTTACATACTCATGTAATTGAAGAACCATTTTATTGATCTAGTTCTAGTGTACTAATAAAAACTAAATTGTCTAATAAGTTTTGGTAAAAGTAGAAATTTTTCTACTTAGTATTACATCTACTATAATAACGTAACTATGGTTACCAAAATATAATAATAATTATTATTATTGTATAACCTAATCTCCTAGCTACTTCGTTAGTTCGACCCTAATTCGCTGCCAGTAAATTATCAAGCCATTCTTACAGCATCACAATTATTTTATGATTAACTATAATCTTTTATTCGTATCAATTATTTGATGTTAAAGTTCGGTCAGAATAATAAATTTTTAACATTTCCATTAGAATTTCGCAAATTTATTGCCTTCTTTAGGGTATAAAAAAAAATTATTGTTTTTCATCTTGAATTTCATAAAAACTACCTATATATTTTCACCAGTGGTGGTTGAACACCTGATATCATATCATCATTATTTGAAAAAATTAGTTAAACATTTGAATTTTCTGAAGACAATTGAAGGTTATTGATTAGAAAAAAATCTGATGTAAAATACGATTTTCTCTTACTTCTAATTAATTCAATTTAATGAAGAAAATTTTCTTGAAAATTACAAATATTACAATGTTTAGTTAGGTTGGCCACAAACATGGTGGTAGGGATTTTACTTGTATGGATTGGGTACCCGAATGGCTTTATTTGGAGCGCACTATGTCAAAACTTAATAAAAGCTTGGGCAAATTTAAATTAACTGACCAATCTCCAAAAACCCCTCCATAATAAATTTTTTCAAAAAAATGTTTAAAAAAAAAAAAAATGAATAAAGTTTCAAATTTGAAATTCTTATCCCATGCGTTTAATTAGTATTAATATTATTTATAACAGTGGTAAAAACCATATACTATCCAAAAGTGATATTTTAGAATTTAGAGGGTCGTTGGTCTATTGGCTGGCTAGCACATTCGCGTTTCGTGCGAGAATTCATGGTTCGATTCCCGTGAGGGTAAAGTCGGTGTTGACCCAGCATCATGACAAAAAAAAATGGGAAGCTACAGTTAGTAGCGCCCTAGGTAGCGAAGACCGAAGCTAAACGGCGTGGGAACTGCGGCGAGCTTACCAACACGGTCCCCCGATTAAAATCACCGTCTGGCAAGCCTTGGCGCTTCATAGGCTTAAGGTTTAGGATACTTTAGAGGGAAGGGTAACGGTACTATCCCCCAGAACCCCCAAAAAATCCATTTTCCAGGGAAAATGTTTCAAATAATAGTGTTAAGGATTTGTATATAAGTAGTATACAAAGTTGGAAAAAAGAGTTTGAATTTCAATCATATTGTTAGCGAAATTTTAACAAGTCAGCGCTCAGCTAAAGGATATGCAGTGTAATGTGAAGATCGTGGGGAGAAAGGATGAAAAAATACAAATTATGATTTTGTAAAATATATTAGTAGAAATATATTTAACATTGATTTGTTATTACTTAGTACAATTTCAAGACTGGGGTTTTACGAAGGTTGGGTGAAACAATGAGGGACAATTAGAAAGGTGGAATACCTTTAGTACAATAAAAGGGAATTTCCCTCTTCTCACTTTCCCCGGGGGTGGAGGTACAATATATAAGGTGGACCCTATTAGGGAAGGAGTTCAGTTCAAAATTTATACCTTAAAAGGAGTGAATTCTGTGATTAGAAAAAGCCATGCGTATATTGGTTATTTTAATTATACAATTTGAATCTATATACTTAGTTGTTTTTTCATCCACTCCAACTTCTGTATAAACACAGACCTCACGAGATCCCTTTAGAGAAGAGTTAAATTAAAAATTATTATTATTTACTATTCTGAATTTCTTTTTTATACCCTCCCAAAACACATAATATTACAGCAGTCTGCTTTGTACGGATCAAGGTACATTGCAAATATAACAAGAAATGAACCGGCCAACTTGTTTGCGAATCAAGCTATTTGCGATGGGATGATCGTTAACAATAAAGTTCCCATAAAGCTCCTGTTATCCAAAAATGAATATGCAATGTTTGGCAATTTGAATATGGGCAGCCTATAAAGGTGTTATTTTAATAAATTCATAAATCTTGAAGTTCATAAAACGGCGTGGCATTATGGATTTCCTATTATTAAGAAACATATGAGAATAATTTGCAGAATGCGTTGCTAATTACGGACCATGTAAGGGTTACTGCCATAGGATTGGCACATCAGAGAACTCGCTATGCAACGAATGTGGAGAGACGGAAATGCTAGAACATTTAATAATAATTTGTCCCGCGCACGCGAGAGAAAGAAACGTATTGTTTACCAACATAACCGAAACGATGACAATCACCTTTAATTATAAAACAATACTACAGGCACCAACTTTAGAGTTGTGTAATGCCATATCCAAATTTTTGAAAAGTGTAAGTATTAGATAAGTAAAATATTGAAAAATTAATTTGAGTTAAGCTGGCTATGGCTTTTTGCCTCCCCCCCCCCAAAGTTGAAAAAACGTTGGAACCATTTGCGAGATAATAAAGAAACACCGAAAAAAAAAAATTAATATTTAATAAATCGCATTTCGGGTACATAATTTTTGCCCGAAATCTTGCTGGTAGTAACTAATCGGATGAATACCAAGTTTAAGCTTCCAATCAATATTATAAATTCTTAGAAATTAGTTTGCATTCCAAAATCAGTTGGAGTGCCAAATGTTCTACGCTACCAACTAAGATGCAGCACTAATTGTTTCATTTACACATTCGCCGCTAATTGTTGCAACATTTTTCTTTGAACGGTCTACACTACTAACAAAAACTAAATTAATTAATAAGTAAATGATTTTGAAAAAGTGAAAATTTCAACATAGAATAACTTCTACTTATAATAAACGTTTCTATGGTTACCAAAATATAATTTTCATTTATAACATAATCTCTTAGCTAAACTTCGTTAGTTCGGCCCTTATTCTCTGGCAGCAAATTATTAAGCCACGCCTACACAGCTTCACAAGTATTTCGTTAAATTATTATTTTTAATTACTCTAATCTTTTTTTTTTGTTTTGTTTTTAAACTGTTACATAGAGGCACTTTATTCTGCATATTCCACTACACAGTATAACTTGTATTTAACGTCAAAATATGCAATCAATGAATGTGTGGATGGGTTTGCAATGCTGATTAACATCTGGTATTTTATCCTTCGTAGTGAAATGTTATTGGGGTGATGTGTGTAGTGTAATGGTAGCTTGTGGCGTGAGCCGTTTTGTAAAGGGCTTGTGTTTGTAAGTTTTAAGAGAGAGAAGTAATAAGAATAATAAAAACACTGGTACATTAAATTAAATATATTCTTTAAAGATATTTAAATGCTATTCAATAACACAGCAATATGCTTATTAATTTACTGAAATTAGTTGGAATAAACTCTTATGTTTTAACTTATATCTGGCACTGATTCCTGAAGTGTTCTGCTTCGGTGTCTCTTTCAGACTGTATTGAAGGAATGCCTTCTAATTGTTCGTTCAAATCTTCCCCTGCGAGAAGAAGGGGTAGACAATGCTATCAAGTTCATGAACTCTAAAAGACAATAGTGGTCTTCTAGCTGAATAGTCCTTTTGCCAGGGAATGTTACATTTTGTTCATAATTTGATAAATTCAAATTAAATATATTTTTATATTTCTGGCATCCATCACTGTAGCATTCATATTTCTTATATTCCTGACTGATTTCGGATTTTCATCCATTGTCAGAGCAAATTCACCAAGTTCGGTGCAGCAAATTCACTTCAACGCAATGTTTCTATTACACTCACACTTGTTGGTTTGTTGGTTGTATATATGTGCGGGAGGTTATAAGGTTATGTTACTATATGTGTGTGTGTGTGTCTGTGTTTAATGACAATATGGAATTATTATAAATTATGATTATACATTAGAAAATAGTATATAATAAATAGCATGTTCTGAAAAGTGCGTTGTAACTAAATTTTAATAGTGGTGTTAAGCATGCTCAGTGTTTTATCAAGTCATTTTTATTTTAGAGGACGGAATTTCAGGAGTATACTATAGTAATAAGAATAGAAAAAGTTGGAAGAAAGGCAATGCTAAGTTCCCTCTCAACATATTCTTAATATAATTTGAGCATAAATTAATAACATTTAGAAATAAGAATGAATACACTTGATTTCCTCTATTATTTATTTTAATATCATCTCCAATTTGCCATTTGCTGCCAACCTTCTTACATATTTTACCTACATATTTTCTTGAATAATGGTTGTGAGAAGGAGAGAGTTAGAGAGAATGGGTTTAAGAGAAGTAAAGTATCATATATGCTAAACACTGTATAATGAGAGAACACACAAACTGCAAGGACTTTATACGTATAATAGAAATTAGGTAACGACAGATATATAGATGAGAAAGGCAGTAGAAGGTTGCTGACTCGTTGTTAACTGGTCGTAAACTGTTTTAAAAACTGTTCCTTTGTAGGGCTAGCTTGGCTGTGTATATACACAATCCTAGTCTGACGTAGGTGGGTATTTTTGTGCTTCTTTCCGCTCTTCGGATCCTATTACATCTTGTATTAAACTAGCTTGGATTTCATATATATTTATTATTTTTACAAGCTTTTGACTATCTTTGCATTGCCTTTCTTCAAACTTTATCTATTCTTATTAATATAGTATACTTCTGAAATTTCTTATCGTCCACCCCCATAGTAAAAATGACTTGATAAAACTCTGAGCATACTTACTTAACACCACTATTAAAATTTAGTAATAAAGGATCGTTCAAAACATGCTATTTATTGTACACTATTTTCTAATGTCTAATCATAATTTATAATAATTCCATTTTGTCATTAAACACACACACATAGTAACATAACTTTCTAACCACCCGCACATATATACAACCAACAAAGCAACAAGTGTGAGTGTAACAGAAACATTGTGTTGAAGTGAACTCGCTGCAAGAAAATGGATAAATTTGCTCTGACGATGGATGAAAATCCGAAACCGATTAGGAATACAAGAAATATACATGCTACGACGGATAAAATACCAGATATACAATGTTTTTTTTTTTTAAATTCAAGGCTCCTCAACATATATGGTCATTTGCGCCCGGAGCCTTCTGAGTGCACTGTCGGCCTCCGGACACTGTTCTCTCGTTACAGACAACATTTCGGACACTGAGCCATCACCGGATAATGAGCTGTAGAGGCTTCTATAGGAAGAGAAAATCTAAGGGTAGCACGGCTGGATTCGAACCCGGGATCTCCGCGTTGCTAGTCCAGCGCGCTACCACTGAGCTAATCTCTTCCCTAGATATACAGTTAATATTTACAATACTATTATTATTTAAGAACTTTGTAGCACGAACATTAATTACAATCGCAATAATAATAGTTACATAAACAATACATTTTCTTTTCTCAGAAAAAGACCTAAATTGATATTTCAGTAATATTTAATTATTATAAAAATTTAATACCATTTACAAAGGAAACAAGATCTTCAATAAATTCTGTAAAAATTAATGTTTCTCCAGTATGAAAAACTTTGTTCACAATTTTGTGCCGTTGCTGTTCTCCGTAAACTGTAATCTTAAATCAAGGGTGTTGAAGATTGTATGGTTTGATTGTCCCAAGGGCAGAAGGGTGAATCTATTATTTTTTAGTTTATTTAAATATTGTTTAAATGATCCAAGGCCGGTAATGAATTGATTAATTTTGAAGTCAATTTTAAAATGTTCATAATTTTACCCATCTTTTATTATATGTAGAAAGAAATTGTTTTATTGAATATGTGGTCCGTAATGCTGCACAACATCTGGTATTTTATCCGTCGTAGCATGCATATTTATGTTCTTCCTGACCGGTTTCGGATTTTCATCTATCGTCAGAGCAAATTAACCAAGTTCGTGTAGAGAGTTCACTTCAACGTAATGTTTCTGTTACTTGTTACTCACACTTGTTGGTTGTATATAATTAGGTGGGGAGGTTATAAGTTTATGTTACTATGTGTATGTGATTAATGGCAAAATGGAATTATTGTAAGTTATGATTAGACATTAGAAAAATAGTGTACAATAAATTTGTTTACTGTTTTGCAGAATACTCCATAACTAAATTTTTTTAATAGTATTGTAAAGTATGCTCAGTGTCGTCTTATCAAGTTTTTTTTATTAGGGGGGGGGGATAAGTTATTTCAGGAGTATACTGTACTAATAGGAATAGATAAGTGAAGAAAGGCGATACAAAGTTTATGGACAGTCAAAAGCTTGAACAAGTAATACATAAATGTGAAATACAAGCAGGTTAATACAAGAGAATATGTAAGTAAATTGATATGTAAGAAGGTTGGCAGCAAACGGCAAATTTGAGAAGAGTTAAAATAAATATTAGAGGAAATCAAATGTATTCGTTTTTATTTATCATGCTTGTTTTTAAATGATATTAATTTATGTTTAAATTATAGTAAGAATATGTTTAGAGAGATAAGGTGACATTTGTTAAGAATAGGGCACGGTAGGAGAATTTAAAAGCATCATATATCAAACTGTAGAAATTGTTGACCGGAAATTGTAGATTGTATTTGTACAGATCATGCAAATAATCTGTATTTTAATCAGGGAAATAAGAAAATTTGGTTCCACATCACGACTGATTTCTCTTGATATCTCTAACTTATACACTTCCATTCCTATTAATGACACTTTAAACATTGTAAAACATAAATTGAAAGAACAGAACACAGAACAATACATCGATCAACTAACAACCATAACTGAAACTACAGTTCAACAAAACTACTTTAGATTTAATAACAATTTCTACCTAGCTACAGACGGATTAGGAATGGGACATCCGACATCTGCAATTCTATCAGAAGTTTTCATGCAACACCTGGAAGACATTTACGTCTTACACTTAAAAGAGCATTTCAACATAACATTTTATGCTCGTTACGTAGACGACTCAATACTTATACTCGAACATGACATTGACATAGACACACTCTTAAACTATTTAAACAACCTCTACCCCAATATAAAATTTACACATGAATACGAGACCGATGGCACTCTCAACTTTCTAGACATCAAACTTACCAGAAATAACAAAATAGACTACGCGATTTACAGAAAACCCACTTCTACTGACACCATAATACTTTCCAGTTCCCAACATCCTACTCAACACAAACTAGCAGCTCTGAGACACCTAACTAACCGGCTAAAAACTATACCACTTACAGCGACCAACTATAAACAAGAACTCCACACCATATACAACATAGCCACAAAAAACGGATACCCAGATAGCGTTGTCAACAAATTATTAAGAAAAAGCAAACTGAACCGCAACAAGACGAAAACCCCACAACTCCCAACTTGTTCGCCACTTTCTCATACATAGGGAACGAAGTCTAAAACTGACAAACTTTTTAAAAAAACTAGGCTTGAGAACAGCATTCAGAACAAACAATAAACTTGTAAACAAATATGCACACATACTGAAACAACCAACCTATATGACAAAAGTGGGATTTACAAACTCCCTTGCCCCGAATGCAATTGCACATACATAGGCCAGACTGGAAGACGCCTCAAAGACAGGTATAAAGAACACCTACGCTCATACAAATACAACAAAACCGACTTCACTTATGCTAACCACCTTACAAAGAACAACCACGAACCACAAAGTATAGACAAAACAATGGTCCTATTACACCAAGGCACAAAAGGAAGACGAATGGGCATTCTAGAAAAAAAAGAAATATATAAACACAAGACTATCCACAAAAACAAAATGAATGACCAAATAAACTATAATTCAGACACACTCTTTAAGGTCATTCCCCACACCTAACAATATTACAAACTTACCAACAACTAATATACAACACATATCTATGCATGTATATATATATATATATATATATATACATATGCATATGTGTATATATGTATACATATGCACATACCCACCCACACATTATAAAAAAAAAAAAAAAATTGCATGATGCATGAACCTCTTATTAAATTCTAACCTGTGGAACCAAATTTTCTTATTTCCCTGATTAAAATACAGATTATTTGCATGATCCTTTGAAATTCTCCTACCGTACGCTATTTTTAACAAATGTCACCTTATCTCTCTAAACATATTCTTACTATAATTGAAACATAAATTAATACCATTTAAAAACAAGCATGATAAATAAAAGCGAACACATTTGATTTCCTCTAATATTTATTTTAACTCTTCTCCGATTTGCCGTTTGCTGCCAACCTTCTTACATATCAATTTACTTACATATTTTCTTGTATTAACCCTGCACGTATTTCACATTTATGTATTACTTGTACAAGCTTTTGACTGTCCATAAACTTTGTATCGCCTTTCTTCAAACTTTATCTATTCCTATTAGCACAGTATACTCCTGAAATAACTTATCGCCCCCCCCCTCTAATAAAAATAACTTGATAAGGCACTGAACTACTTTACAACACTATTAAAAATTTAGTTATTGGAGTATTCTGCAAAA
>JAAEAF010004101.1:0-97771 GCA_011037195.1 Triatoma infestans | reverse complement strand
CCGTAGCAAAAAAATGTTGCCGACCTCTGCTCTATGTCATTTCATCAGGAGAATCTTAATACCTGGTGGAAGATAAGGGTACTAAACGTTTAGTAAAATTCTGGCTCAACAGTGTGAATTGCAGTAAGATGAAGTCTATTTCAACGGTTAATTAAATGTTCAGTTAAAAATTTCAAATTTTAAGGACATTTGTAAATTAGAATTGTAATAAGAGAATGTTATATGAGTATTTCATAGCAGATTTTTTTATTTGTTTTTATTTACCTAAAGGGAAAATTAATTTAGGGAAACATTTGATACAACTAGAGGCGACACGGTGTGTCCTCACTAAGGCAACACTATGTGCCCTCACTAAGGCACACTGTAAATCAACCTGGTTTTTAGTAGTTTGTATAGCATTTTCAGTAACTGGTAGTTTAATTTAGTGTTCTCGTTTAATATCATTTCTTGTGCTGAGAATTCATGAGCATTTCATGAGCTCATTCAACATGAAATTACTCTGTGGTAAAATTTACGATTTTTTTTTCTGGTTGATATTTTCAATTGTAATTGATATCAATTTTATTCCCTACCTTGGAATGATATTTCCGACATTATTGTTTTTTTTTTTCTTTCTCTTACTCCTATTTTACTTTCTCTTAGTGCTGGTAAAAGAAGAAATATTGCGATCTTGTCAAATTTTCGATATCGAGTCACCCGGAGTCTGAAAAAGTTTTTTTTTGATATTATGTGCATGTGACTAGCTAGCGTAGCTCAAAAATGAAAAATCACAGAAAGTTCAGACTTGGCATTTTTTGGGGGTTATCACATGGGATCAGGCAGCAAGATATCTGTCAAAATTCTTCAACCGAAATTACCATTTCACTGAATGAATTTTAGAGTTTTGCAACTTTTTCAAAGATGGCTCCAACGATGTTCTTAAGACTCGAAAATTCTAAACATCACAATTTTGAAGAGAGTTGGGGTTATATTTCCTCTAAATTGTGATTTTAGTTTTTGTACGATTCTATCATCTATGCAACTTATTTGGAATTAATTGATTTTCACCATAAAGACGCCAAACGTTTTCATTATACTTTTCATAATAACTGTACATTGAGAGAACTATCACTTTTCTTTGCAACGTTCCCGAGAAAATTTATTTTAGAGAAGCTGTGGTGCTGGAAGATGGTGCTTCCCCAAAACAGGGGTTTTACTAAGTTAACAATCTTCCATTGATGTAATATTGAAGACCTAATAGCTATATAAATTACAGTAAGAGAAAGTCGATATTTTTGGTAGAAGCCATAGATTTTAACGTGATAAATTCACTTCTTAACCGTGATAAGGTATTATATTGAGTTTAACAAAATTATTGGGCTCTTTTGAGAAAATCTGCCAAGATCTGTGAGAAACCGACTTTGTCTTTCTGTAAATCTTATAATTAGTGGTCAAATTTTCACTAATCTTGGATTTTAGGCTTTAACATCCTTAATCGGGCTTGATTCGTTAGTTTTTAGAATATAACGGCTTGATTGTTGATTAATACAGCCCAATTATACTAAGCCTCTACCTATCATCAACAAAACTTTTGATCAGAAATATCTTCCATAAAAAGCCTAATTCATTTTGTGGCCATCGACCAGTTTTAGAGTGCTCGCCTATCTTCAGTAGGTGTTGTTAAACACTGTGATATCATAGACTTGGACTACAGCAAAATTTCAGACTGCTTTTGTTGCCCTGGCAGTTCTTATATCATATAATTCATCGCGACCAATTGAAGTAGCGATCGCCCGTAACTGGTCAATGTCCGTAAAATGGAAAAGGCCTATCACGGAAAAAGAAAACTTTGATCCTGTAATAAAACAGATTAGATTCAAGCCTAAAGTCACAGTTTCTACCTGAAACTTCTTAAAATCAAGTTTTCTTTTAAAAAAAGCTTCAAGCAAAATTGAGAGCTTTATGTTAAGGTACATGCAGTTAGCGCTCCAACTTAAAGAAAATCTTTCGAGCTGAACAACTCAGCAAGAATTGTTGATGTGGTTGGTTCCGCAGAGCTGGAAAGCATCGGAGATATTTTCCTGCTTCTTTTTTTTCTTTTTATATCTCTGAAACTGAGCAAGACGTGTTGTGGAACTTCCACTGACTGCGTTTTGAAGTTTTAAATGATAAATTTTCTTTACTTAGAATTTTCACTGAATATTTAGTTGCCGTAAATGTGCACTGTTACACTACCTCTGAACAGGCACATTCCACATGCAATGTGAGAGATATCCCAGCTCCCTAATTTTCACTGAATATTTAGTTGCCGTAAATGTGCACCGTTACACTATTCTGCATTAGTTACACCATTCCACATACAATAGAGATATCCCAGCTCCCTAATTCTGATAGAATTTATTTTTTGTGAAAAAAGTTTCGAACAAAGTGATGGTTGTTAAATGAATCGTTTGGTATATCATTAGAAGCATTAATAGTTTATTATGTTAAAGAAACTTACTATTATAGAGAAAATCACCGAAAAACTAAAGAAAAAAATCTGTTTAGGAAATTCTCATTGGGTATTATATAATAATTAGAACGATTAAATACACCAAAGTAACACGAAAGTATAACATGAACCCTTCCCCTGGATGCCCTCTTAAATCAATTTTACTAGAAAAATTTTGAATAAAAGTAATAGACCTAAATATATGTAATAAGCACACGAAATTTAAAGAAAGTCGTTGGAGCAGTTTTTCTAAAAATCGTAACGAAACAACGGTCAAGTTCATTCAATAAAAGTGTACTTCTCTTTGAGCCATTTTTACCAATAATTTCCATTGGAATCCTCTGAAATGGAATATCAAGTTTGAGCTTCCGGTCATTTTGTTTTCAATTTTTAAGATATTTGTTCAAACAGGCATTCAAAACATAGGACCAATTCTACCAAACTACTTTTGTCGTGCTCAGGGAAACATCAGCAATAAGAGAATGTAACACGACATCACGATAAGTTTATGTTGAGTTTTCTCTTAACCGCGTTAAGCGATGAAGAGTTATAAAAGCACTAAAATAAAAAGAAACAGCTGTTTAAGCAATACCAATTAAATGAATTATCACTTTGATCTAAATAAATTATTCCATAAACAAAGAAATAATGTTATACATAAATAATAAGTATTGAACTTACAAAATCATGAATTTTTCGATATTATAAATTATCTCGCAATGTAAATAGTAATAATCGGAATATCATTTTTGAGCCTACTGTGTTCTTTTTTTTCGATTTAATTCCTACAGTTTTCTATCAAACCCTCGGGGACCTCGCTTTTCTAAAGGAAACTCAAATTCGAAATTTTTTTTCGATTGTAATACTTTACGGCACTATGAGAAAATAAAAACAAACCTAAAAATACAAAATAATTTAATAAAAAGCAAGATATCTAAATGGCAATGGTCAAGTTGATGCAGGATAGTTGCCAAAAAGTAGGAAAAACACGAATTCACATTTGCCCCACTCCGGATATTATCATATTTAGAAACAGATAAGATGCCACTAGGCAACGATTCAAACTTAATAATGCATTTGGCCTATTTGAATTCAATCCAAATATTTTTTTCTTATCTATCAAATAAAATAAATAAAAATTATTTATTTATTTTAATAATTAATTTAGAAATATCCAGTTAAAAAAAAGAATATTTACTATAAAGTAATATATTTTATCAACTGTTGGTCGAATGTGTTTGACAATAAAATCAACAGAAAATAACCTCTCCATAAATATTCAATTATATATTATGTGCGAAACATAAAACTTATTTGCAAAATTTTTACTAAAAAAAAATTACAGTGTAACCGGCTCCCGTTGTAACTTACCCATTTATCAGCCACGTTATTTCACGCCAAATATTACACAACTTCCCCCACCCCCCAAAAAAACAATATCTGCTTCAAATTTAAAAAAAAAAATCATTAAAGGAATTATTACAAAAATCTTGAATCGAACAGGATTCCTGATAGGACAAATAAACACCTCAAGGAATGTCTTAAATAAACAAGCAGATAATTAGTTTAAAAAAATCAAGGCACCAGAATTTTTTCTTAAAAAAATAATAGAAACTATATATCGAATGTGTAGTTGGGTCCGCAATGCTGGATAACATCTATGATTTCATCCGTCGTAGTATGTTTTGTTCTGACCTGTTTCTGATTTTCATCCATCGGCAGATTTTCAATCAATGTCTAGAGAGATGACTTCAACTAAATGTTTATAGAGTGTGGTGCGTGATATCTCTCTACACGAATTGATTGCAAACCTTACTCTGGCGATGTATGAGAATCCGAAACCATTCAGAACCAAAACAATGAATCATGCTACGACGGATAAAATCAAAGAAACTATATATCAAAAAAATCAGCTATTTATTGAAAGTTTTATACAAAATATGTCAACTGTTTCCAAAATAAAGGTTAAAATATGAAAATTACGGTTACTTCTTTTTATTTTCAACGATTGTTTAGTTTTTAATTAAGAATAATTAATAATTTAAACGAAAACTTGCCTTGTTTTTTTTTCTTTCGCAATCGTGGCTAACAAGGATGTGAATTTTTGGTTGAAATTTATTTTTTTCTTAACAATTTGTTTTATTTATTTTATAAAGAACGTTTTTATTTTTATTATTTCAAATAAAATGATTTAGTAATAAAACAATTTAATAAAAAATAAATACGACTATTTTTCTTGCCGTAAATTTAGTTTTGTCGGGTTGAAAACACCAAAAAAGAAAATTAAAATAAAAAACCAAATATTGTAAAGCGACCGTACTGAAAGCGCGAACTATACTGAGCGATAGAGATTACACCAAGAACCTCCTCTCGCACCACTTCATTCGGTCCCCGTGTTCTCCTCCACACACCCTGGCGGCCTTATATGTTGAAACCCACCCAGTTAGTAGTTGTAGATTGGGCCACCACGGTGAATTAGAGCAGCACTGGCGCATTACATAGATGTTTTCCTAATGTATATTTGGAGAGTGGGTTTATTATTATTATTTTAAACAGTGTCATTCTGCAAATAGCGCTCTCCATGGCAACAACTTACTGTTAAGTGATGATGAACGTTTCATCTCTTTTTGGGTTGGTGGGAGTGAGCTTTGGCGGCAAAAAGATCGGCACCCATTCTTAGTAAAACTTCCCTCTGTCATACTAAATCTTTCACTACTTGTGTAAAAAAAATAAAAATCCCCACCTTTTTTTTATTTCCTCCTGAGTGTTCCAACTTGCATGGGTCATTGGCGTTGTAGGTTAATTTATCGTTTTGCCCCCGCTCCCCCCCCCCCTCGAAACGAAAAATACTAAGCTTGGCATATAGCCGAATAATATAGGAATTACTAAATAAAAAATAAATTCACCACGGATAATCACGTGCTAAAGTTTCCGAGATAACTTCATATCTCTCAATAAATTATAGATTAAAAAGAAATAAATGTGGTTAATAATAACAACATTGCATGGCTGAAACAAAAAGAGAAGAGAAAAAATTAAAAAGTACGAACTAACATTCTGGAAAATTAACTGGAAAAATAATATCTCTCAACTTTCCCATATATATATATATATATATATTTATTATTATTATTTTGAAAGAACGAAATAAAAATAATTAATTACTGTAGTCTGTGGAAACTGAATTGGGATTTCAGTAATTGCCCCCAAAACAATTACAGATTGAGGAGGCCAATCTATTTCGAAATGCTATTTCGAACATCTAAAATGTTTAACACAAGAAGGAGAGAGTAAACCGTAAAAGAGGAGCAGGGCCTTCAGGTAACGCGGGAACCCAACGCAAATGATCCTTGTTCAATTAAACTTAGTAATATCAAATTGGGGACGAATTTTGCAAGATTAATTCCATGGGAAGTTGTAAATATATAATATCTTGATATGAGAAAGTGGGCTAGCTACTATTTCATGAATTATGACCATCTTGGACAAAACTCCGAGCAACAACAACATACTCATATACTATACAGTGCAGAAGCAGATGAAGCTGATGAGGCAACTACTTGAATTTACTGTCCCTAAAAGGCGAACTGCTCAATTCCATATCTTATAGATTTCCGCAGCCATTTTCATGAAAAACACCTGAGTTTCCGGTTGAAACGCATCAGTGTTTGCTAGAAACCGACGTTTCGGCCATATTGCAATGAGCTTCATCAGGTCGTTACTCCTTGAAAGCTAATGGTGCAATAAACCTTGGTAGAAAAGAGACATGGCCCCTTCCTTTGCCATCTTGGCTATAGGTAGGGGCGAGGCTACCTTCGGTTAGCTGGCGGAAGATTGCCGAGCCAACGGGTTGCCCAAGGAATAAAATCATCGTCGGCAAACTCTGAAACAAAACAACTGTAAAGATACGCAAATAACTACTCTCTTCAATAGGGTCAAACAGCCTCCTCGTGTGAGGATAGAGAAAAAAGAGAGAAAACGACATCTTTCTCCCATTTGTGCAAGGAGTGTCGGAGAAGATTTCTAAAATCCTCGCAAAGTACAATAGAACAACCATACATGTGGCGGACAGAAAGATGTCTCAAATGCTACCAGAGTTTTCAAAGACGTTTTCACTGCACTGGGGTCTGTGTCGTACCTTGCAGCTGTGAAAAAAAACATAGGCCAGATTAAAATATTAGTCAACATGTCTTAAAGAGCATATTTACTGTGCAAGGCATAATAAAACGAAGAAGTCAGCCCACGCAGAACATTCGTCTACAACTGGGCATGCGATTAATTTTGAAGACACCGAAGTCCTTAACCGAGTAAACAATTATTACTAACGTGAAAGGGGCAGTGAAAATTGAGAATGAGGGAAACTAAATAGACCCAACGGTTCCGTCTAAGCAGAACATGACTGCCCCTGCTAAGAAATGGGGAAAAAAGCAAGGGAAAAACGTTTAAGGCTTTTCGGAGCAGAACAAGCCTAAGCCTTTGACAGGAGAGCAGTGGGATGGGAGGCAGACCTGATCACCCGCTAGCCAACCGTGGGCAAAGAAGAGAATATTAAGCCCCGCCCAACATCTACAGCCAGGATTGCGGAGGAAAAGGCCACGCCCCTGAAGGTTCCACTAGCTTTCAAGATATAACGACCCTGAAGAAGATCATTGCAATATGGGCGGAACGTTGGTTTCTAACAAAACACTAATATGGTCTCAATCTGGAGACTCAGGAGTTTTTCAAAACCTTATTGTTGAATGTTGGGCAACCCGGATATTTGTCCGTGGCGCGAAAATTTAGGAGCGCCATTTTGGCTGTATGAGAAAAATATTAATGTGTTAAATACTCAATTAATAGAAAACTTTACATATCGATTATTTCGTTTGCTAAAAATTTACAGTGCGTAGCGCATTTATACTGTTTGCGTCTAAAAGCTAAATATACTTACAACATTATTGAAAAATTAACGCAGAATTCGTAAAGGTCAATACTTAAACTTGTTTGAACATACATATAGTTCTCTGAACACAATGGCATTAGCACGCCAGCAGAGCGCAGCTTCAGCTTGTGTTTGAATAGATTTGCTTAAAAAAAAACATATATATCTTTGACTTGTTAATAGCTAATTGTATTACATGTAATATCGATTGCCGAGACATGTAGATTTCATTTAATAATAATAAAAAATAAATAACTAAAAAATATATATATATATATATTCTTAAGGGGCAGCAATTTGTCTTTTTGTCCGGGGCGACGTAACCGCTAGAGCGGCGCTGTCATCGACCGGTTTCGGGCGTTCGCCCATCATCAGGATGTTATGTCAAAACAGTGTGATAGCACAGTCTTGCATAGAGCAAATTCAATTTATACAAAATTGGAAGAGTATGCATTATAAAGACCGCAATCTGCGCAAGAGCTAATTCAATCAAAATCTAGTTTCTCGCCACAACATAAGAATTCGAACTAATTATTAATGCAATTAAACAAATAAATTGTAGAAAGTGGAAGCGTTATATATTTCATCAATTTTCTTTAGTCCCACTAGTATGTACAGCCAAATAAAAAACGGCGGTGGATTTTGCATTTCCGCCTAAATATTCCCTTTTGCCTATTTTATCAGCAATGGAATGAAAATTCTGAGTTTTTCGTTATAGTTCATATTAAATACATAAAACAGTAAATATTATGTTAGAAATAACTTGATTTTTCGGTATTTTCAAAAGAAATGTTTATTGCACAATTTGACATTTATAAAATACCTATGTACAGAAAATCAGTAAAAAAAATTCTAAAGTTGTTGTGGTGGTTGGTTCCGCAGAGCTGGAAAGCATCAGAGATATTTTCCGTGGTAGCCTGCTTCATTTTGTGGTCATCGATCGGTTTCGGGCGTTCGCCCATCTTCAGGATGCTATTCAGACAGTGTGACAACACAGACTTGCACAGAGCAGAGCAGAACTCTGTGTCACACTGTCTGAATAACGCATCCTGAAGATGGGCGAACGCCCGAAACCGGTCGATGGCCACAAAATGAAGCAGGCTACCACGGAAAATGTCTCTGATGAAAAATTCTAAACTTGGTTTTTCATAAAAATAAGTAGCTATAAAAAAATAACCAGCGACTATAACTACTATTAAGTACTATTAATACTAAATACTATTAATACTACTAATAATAAGCTATTATAGTATTAGTATTAATAGTAGTATTAATAAGCACTAAATACTATTACTACTAAATACTATTAAACAAGTTGACTCTAAATATACAATTAGAAGAAGATTGATGTTTTTTTAAGGCACGCGTTACTACAAACAAGCCGCCACCTAGCAATATTCTTCTATAATAAGCAATTTCTTTGTAAGTTGTCACGATACTGGAGGATGGCTGATCGTTGGAAAAAAAGTAATAACCGTGATAATTATCAAAAATTCATCGCCATATTACCCAATATCAATGTACAAAATTTTGTATTGGCGCAAAAATGTATAGATTTGAAAAGGAAATTATTAAAAATGCTGATGAGTGCACGGAAAGAGCAACCAATAAACATAACAAACAATGCGTTTGGACCAACCCTAAACAATAGTATGGTCCTGAAACGAGTGCCTGTTTTATTATAGCACATTTAGCTTGGCAAATTGATGTTGATTTAAAGGTGCTTGAAAGAGGTGATGAGGAGCTTTAAGATTTGAGCACAGTTTGTCTAGTTAGCAGAGTACCGAAAATGGCGGTGAGTGAAACAGGGTTACAAGTTTTCCATACACAGACATAACTCCAAAACTATTATCACTCGCATTTCTCAGGAAAGTATACCACTTATGGCTTTGAAGACCAAGAAAAATGGTATAATTTATTTGAATGAAGATGACTGGACAACTCTGGAATCTAAACAGACTTGCTATGATTTCTTTGGAAATAAAAAGCCCACTCCATCTACAATCAGTGTTAACAACTATAACGTAGTTTCAACTAAATATGGGCAAAATATGATAGTCTATCCATGAGAAAGCAACTTGGCTCGAAGATCTTTCTTTTCAACCTACCAACATTAGTCGTCTGAGGAATGAATACTTCAAACTTCAAAGCCTCTTTAAGGAGGTCAATTATCAGTTAAATTATTTGTCAAAACTCTGTAAACCAAATATTCTGTTACCATATTACTATAAAAATATGAAAAATTATAAAAATAGATTTGTGAGAAATGGCTTTTAATATTTGTTTGATGAAATCAAATATCAGTTGAACGAGGTATTAATTGATCGTGTTCGCAACCCTGGAATTGTTAGCACATTAAAATTGGTTGTATATCCCAGTGGTCGGCAAAGTGCGGCTCCAGAGCCGCATGTGGCTCTTTGGCTCCTTAAGGAGGCACTTAAGTGCGGCTCTGGCACAAATATCCACGGAAGGCGCAATAATATTTTCATTTAAAAAAAAACTTGGTAAGAAAAAAATTACATCTTATTTTGATAAATTAAAATTCTTCTATAAATCGAGAAATGTATAATTTTTTCCATTATTTTATCCGTCGTAGCATGCATATTAGATTTATTCCTGACCGGTTTCGGATATTCATCCATCGTCAGAGCAAATTCACCAAGTTTGTGTAGAGAGTTCACTTCAACTAAATGTTTCTGTAGACTCACACTTGTTGGTTGTATGTATGTGGGAAGGTTATAAGGTTATGTTACTAAATGTGTGTGTTTCATGATAAAGTGAAATTATTATAAATTGTGATTAGGCATTAGAAAACAGTGTGTAATAAATAGCATGTTTTGAAGAATAGTTTATAACTAAATTTTAAGACGGTTGTTAAGCATGCACAGTGTTTTATCAAGTCATTTTCATTTGGGGGGGGGTAAGTTATTTCAGGAGTAAACTGTATTAATAAGATTAGATAAATTTTAAGGAAAGGCAATTAATGGATTAATTTTTAAAGAGAAAGGTACTGCAAAGTTTATGGACAATGAAAAGTTTGTACAAGTAAAAAATAAATGTGAAAAAGAAGAAGAAGCAGGGTTAATATAAGAGAACATGTAAGTAAATTGATATGTAAGAAGATGGTAGCAAACAGCAAATTGGAGATGATTTTAAATTAGTAATAAAGGAAATCAAATGAGTGCTTTATTATTTTTTCATGTTTATTTTAAATGATATTAATTTATATTTAAATTACATTAAGAATATGATGTGGTGGCATTTGTAAAGGTATTTTTAATAGGGCACGGTAGGCTATTTCAAATATATCATGCAAATAATCTGTGCTTTAATCGGGGAAAGAAGAAGAAAATTTAGTTCTACAGGTTAGAATTTAACAAACGGTGCATGCAGCATGCAATTTTTTTTTTTTTTGTGAGCATATATATTTATATATACACATAAACTTATATATATATATATACATATGTGTGTGTGTGTGTTTTTGTGTGTGAATGTATATATGCATAGATGTCTTTTATACTAGTTTGGCGGTATGTTTTGTTTGTAATACAGTTAGGTGTGAGGAATGACCTTAAAGAGTGTGTCTGAGTTATAATTTATTTGGTCATTCATTATGTTTTTGTGGATAGTCTTGTGTTTGTATATTTCTATTTTTTCTAAAATGTCCATTCGTCTTCCTTTTGTGCCTTGGTGTAATAGGACCATTGTTTTTTCTATACTTTGTGGTTCGTGATTGTTCTTTAAAAGGTGGTTAGCATAAGTGGAGTCGGTTTTGTTGTATTTGTATGAGCGTACGTGCTCTTTAAACCTGTCTTTGAGGCGTCTTCCGGTCTGGCCTACGTACGTACAATTGCATTCGGGGCAAGAGAGCTTGTATATACCACTTTTGTCATACAGACTGGTTGTTTCTGTATGTGTGCATATTTTGTTTATAAGTTTATTGTTTGTCCTGAATGCTGTTCTAAAGCCTAGTTTTTTGAAAAAGTTTGTTAGTTTGTAAACCTCGTTTCCTGTGTATGTGAAAGTGGCGAATGTGTTGGGTGTTGTGGGATGTTCGTCTTGGTTGCGGGTTAGTCTGTTTTTTCTTAACAATTTCTTGACAACGCTAGCAGGGTATCCGTTTTTTGTGGCTATGGTGTATATGGTGTTGAGTTCTTGTTTGTAATTGGTCGCTGTAAGTGGTATAGTTGCTAGCCTGTTAGTTAGGTGTCTGAGGGCTGCTAGTTTGTGTCGATTGGGATGATGGGAACTGGAAGGTATTATGGTGTCGGTAGAAGTAGGTTTTATGTAAATCCCGTAGTCTATTTTGTCATTATTTCTGGTAAGTTTTATGTCTAGAAAGTTGAGAGTGCCGTCGTTCTCGTACTCATGTGTGAATTCTATATTGGGGTGGAGGTTGTTTAAATAGTTTAAGAGTGAATCTATGTCAATGTCATGTTCGAGTATAAGTATTGAGTCATCAACGTAACGCGCATAGAACGTTAGGTTGAAATGTTCTTTTAAGTATGGGACATAAGTGTCTTCTAAATGTTGCATGAAAATTTCGGATAGAATAGCAGATGTCGGGTGTCCCATTCCTAATCCGTCTGTAGCTAGGTAGAAATTGTTATTGAATCTAAAGTAGTTTTGTCTAATTGTAGTTTCGGTTATGGTTGTTAGTTGATCTATGTATTGTTGTGGGTTCTGTTCTTTTAATTTCTGTTTTATAATGTTTAAGGTGTCATTGATAGGAATGGATGTGTATAAGTTAGATATATCAAGGGAAATCAGTCGTGATGAGGGTGTTATTATTGTGTCTTCCATTAAGTGAATAAGGTGCTGTGTATTCTTTATGGTAAAAGTGTCATGTAGTTTGATTTTCTTCTTTATTACTGTTGCAAGTAGACGAGAGAGTTTGTAGGCGGGTGCTGTGGTGTAGTTGATGACGGGTCTAATAGGGATGTTAGGTTTATGAACTTTGGGAAGTGCATTTAGTTTTGGTGCTGTGGGGTTCATTGATATGTATTTGTATGTTTCGTTAGATGGTATGATAAGTGTAGCCGTTTTTATGGATGTTTTTATTTGTTGTTGAAATTGTGTTGTTGGATCTTTCTTGAGTTGTTTGTGTGCATTGCCGTTAATGAATTCTAATGTTTTGTTGATGTAATCCGTGTTAGTTAAGATTACTGTACTATTGCCTTTGTCAGCTTTAGTTATGACTAGGTTGTTGTTCCTTACTTTCTTTCGTATATTGTTAGCAGTGCGTAATTCATGGTTGTCTTTTTTTGTATGTGTTGACATTTTCTTTTTTATGTTATTAATAATGTCAGCTGCTAAGTGTCTGGCGTGTTCTTGTTTATCAGGAGGTAGTAACGTTATTGCTAGTTCTGTGTCAATGGTTAGTGATTCGATGTTTTTTGTCTGATTGTCATTTTTTAAGTTATATTTGAGTCCTTTGTCCAGGAGATCTATTTCAGTTTGTGTGAATGTAATATTAGTGAGATTGATTGTTCTTGGGTAGAATGTATTATTGTTATTCGTTTGTTTATTTTGTTTATGTTGTGTGTTCTGAAGTTGGTTCAATTTTTTGTTAAGTATTTTGTATTTCTGGTCCATTAATTTCGTAATCTTGTCTTGTATTTGATTATAGTAATGAGTGAAAACAGTACTTGGGAAAATGTATGTAAGCTCGATGTGGATGTCTTTGAGCTTTTTGTTAAGTTTGTCTTTCTTATTGTATAAGGTGCGAATTTCGTTTTTTATCCACAGTTTTTGTGCTTGTATTTTTGTTTTGTATGCTGTACATGTTTTATTTTTAATGTCGATCGTAGCATATTTTGGTGTGATGTTTAGGTGTAAACACTGTTTGTTGAAGTAGATGTTAGCTTTGGTTTTGTGTAATTTTGTGGAAATATTTAAAAATAAATTAAACAACTTAGCTTGACAAGCTGTATTGTTGAAAATGTATAATTTTTTGTTTAAGTTAAAAGATAGATAGGTAATTAAAATTTTATATTGTTGTAAAAATACGTAACGAACATCGAGTTTAATTTTCACTATCCAGAACTAACAGACGATCAGTGGATCCAAAACTTTTATTTCATGGTAGACGTTACGTCTCATCTAAATCAGCTTAATCGTAACTACAAGGGAAAGGAAACTTAATTTTTTCGATGTTAGAAGAAGTAATAACATTCGAAAACAAATTATCCATTTTTGCTCAGGATTTTGAAAGGGAAACATTGTTTCACTTTCCGAGCCAACTGAAGCATCGCCAAGAAAATAATTCCTCTATTGATAAAGACCATTTTAAAACAATAATTTTAAATATGAGGGAAGCATTTCTCAGTAGGTTTCAGGAATTTAAAAACAGCAGAGCAACTTTAGCATTTGTCAAAAATCCTCTTAATGCTACGATAACCGAGTTGAAATTTTCTCCTTTTGAAATTGACATTGGTAGCTTTGAAATACAATTGCTGGATTTAAAAAACAAGGAGATATGGCGCTCTAAATTCGAACGTCTTGTGTTGAATTGGAAATATTGGAGAAGAAAAAATGTGATCTTAGTTCACAACACAAGTGGTCTGCTTTGAATGACCTGGAGAAGGAAGACATGATCATTTTCAACGCTTGGAATAGTATTCCTGACTCTTACGATCAGCTGAAAAAGCTCGCATTTGCTGTTCTTTCCCTTTTCGGTTCTACATATATATGCGAACAATCTTCTTCAAGCATGAACATTATCAAGAGTAAACTGAGAAGTCGTCTTATTGATGAGAACTGGAATCATGCCTAAAATTAAAAACAACAACATACAAACCTGACTTACTCAAACTTTCCAAGGAGATGCAAGCACATTGTTCGCATTAATAAATATTTATTAAGTATGAAATTTAGTTTTATTTAGTGTACTACTTATTTAGTGTAATAAAAGTTTACTAAACAAGCAGATTTGGTTCCCAATTTTTTTTTAAATTGTTGTAATGTTCATATTTGGCTCTTTGGCTAAAACGTTTGCCGACCACTGGTATATCCTATAACACTGATAGAGTGAAAGCGTTGCAAATGGGCGGTTGGGAACTGCCTGTCGCAATGACTGATGATAATGGAAATTTTGACGTATGCATCACTCTGGACACTATTATGGGATTTTCTGAAGATTCATCATCATCATCATCAGTAGCACTACAACCCTGTTAGTTGGGTCTTGGCCTCCTCGATCTTATTCCACCAGTCGTCCCTCTCTCTTGCAGCCGCCATCCAGTTCCTAGTACGCAGTAGCTGCCTGGCATCCTGCGTCACGTTATCCAGCCACCTCAGTTTCGGTCTCCCAATCCTCCTCTTGCGGTCAGGGGCTTCCTGTAAAAGCTTGTATGGAATTTCTTCCTGCCCCAATCTCGCAACGTGTCCAGCCCATCTAAGCCTGTTCAGCTCTATCCAGGCTACAATATTCGGCTCCTTCATCAGAGCATACAGCTCCCTGTTTGTTCTACGACGCCAAGTCGTGTTCTCACGTGTTGGGCCGAAGATTTTTCGCAGTATTTTCCTTTCGAAAATTAACAGGCGCTGTTCATCTGTTTTTGTGATGGTCCACGTTTCGGAGGCATATACTAGGACAGGGCGAATAAGAATTTTATAAATTCTTAACTTGGTTGCCCTGTCCACCATCTTACTTCTCATATGCATATTGAGACCGAAATAACACATGTTGGCGGATATAATCCTCCTGCTGATCTCATTTGAAACATTATCGCCAGCAGTTACTAAAGATCCCAGGTAGACAAAGCTGTCGACTTTCTCAAAGCAATAGCTGCCAACTCTAAAAGGGCCTTCAAACCTTTTATCATTTGTGAGAAATTTTGTTTTACTCTCGTTTATTAGAAGGCCCATGCACCTGCCAGCTTTTTCTATTTCAATGAAAGCACTTTTCGTAGCATCGGCAGATCTTCCCATGATGTCTATGTCATCAGCATACGCCAGGAGTTCTACGGATTTATGGAATATAGTTCCGGTGGTTTGTATTCCGGATTTTCTAATAACCCACTCTAAAGCCAGGTTGAACAATAAGCAAGCTAACGCATCACCCTGCTTTAACCCATTAGAGACTTGGAAGTTTCCTGACATATCCGACTGAACACGCACAGCACAGATGACGGAAGACATTGTCATAGCGACAAGGCGCACTAGCTTAGCTGGAATGTTGAGGTCTACCATTGCCTGATAAAGCTGGCTCCTATATATACTATCGTAGGCTAATTTAAAGTCTACGAACAGATGGTAGGTGTTTAGCTGGAATTCTCTGCCCTTCTCTAGGATCAATCTCAGACTAAAGATCTGGTCTATTGTCGATTTATCCTTTCTAAAACCACATTGATAACGTCCCAGGATTTCTTCGACATGGGGTTGCAGTCGTTGGAAGAGGATGTTTGAAAGTATTTTGTACGCTGCCGGTAGTAGGGATATGCCTCTATAATTACTGCATTCAAGTTGGTCTCCCTTCTTGTGAATAGGTAGGATAATAAACTCATTCCATTCCTTAGGCATCTCTTCTTTAACCCAGATATTAAGTAGGAGGTTTTTGCAAAAACCTTAATAAGTTCAGGGCCTCCATTTCTAAAAAGCTAAGAAGGAAGGTTGTCTATCCCTGGAGCCTTATTATTTTTCAGTTTATAGACAGCTTCTACAATCTCCTCCTCGTCAGGGGGCTCACAATCACCAGAGATTTCAGCAAGATTCAGCTCACCTGAGGCAGTCATATTAGAGTTCAGTAGCCCACCAAAATGCCTTTTCCATCTGTCAAGAATATCTGACTTGTTTGAGAGAAGCGATCCATCTTCCTTCTTACAAGTTGTTAATCTCGGCTTGAAATGATCCGAGTCAGCGTTTGCTCCTCGGTACGCTCTCACATCCAAAAGGTTAGATCGATGCCTTGAACTTATCATTACATGATCAATTTGGTTAGCAGTATTTCCGACCGGTGAAGTCCATGTTGCTTTATGTATTCTCTTATGAGGAAATAGGGTAGTTCCCACAACAAGTCCTTTAGATGCTGCGAAGTTGATAAGTATGGAACCATTATCATTGCTCTCGTCGTGCAGACTATGCAAACCGATTGTAGGAATATGGCAGTACTCATGCCCGACTTTTGCATTAAAATCGCCAGCGATTATCTTAACATCAGCTTTAGGGGCGCTATCTACAGCCATTTCCAGGTGCTCGTAAAAAATATCTTTTTCATCTTCATTGGATATCTCAGTAGGAGCGTGAGCAAAAAAAAAAAAAATTGTAAAATTTTCCTTTAAAACGTATCCAGCATAGTCTTGGGTTGTAGGCCTTAAAGTCGAGTACAAGGCCGCGGGCCCTCCGGTTGACTATAAAACCAGTGCCGAAAGTATGGTTCGTAGAGTGACAGCTATAATAGACGTTAAAATCCTTGGTTTCGAGAATTCCACTGCCATTCCATCGTATTTCCTGTAAGGCGACTATGTCTAGATTGTACATAGTAATTACCTTTAAGAGCACTTTTAGCGCCCCAGGTCTAAATAAGGATAGAATATTCCAGAATCCAAAGTTAAAATCCATTTGACGGTGCCTAGGTCTATTCCTTAAAGACAATCCAGCTTCATTATTATTTCGAGGTTTCGGAATCGGTTAGTTTAGGATGTGCGGGTGATTAGCCCACAGCAACCGAGTCTGGTGGTAGGGCTGCTACCTTAAAGCATCCAGACGTGCTTCCTCATCCGAGGAGGTCTCCTAGGGGCGGTAACCCTAGGGTGTGTAATGTATATGTGCTTGTGTTAGAGTACTATGTGGTGTGTACTGTTCTAGAGAGTGTGCATGGTGTACTGAGCTGTGGTAACCCGTGGGGACGCTGCTCCCCAAGTGCCTGCATGCAACAGACACCCCTTGCGGGTCATTTTCTGAAGATTACAATCGGATAATTCTACAAGGAAAACATTTTACATCGCAGTAAGCCGGATGATGATTCGTAAGTGGACTTTACGAATGCTAATGTTAGAGAGAATACCTTTAAACATTGGAAATTAAAACCAAGTCCTGTACTACTAGCATTCTACGGTTGTCAATGTGCGAAATAATTGTGTCAAGTGTGCTTATTGTGGATTGCAACTTACTAGTGTTGTGATTACACTTAAAGACTGCCTTTGCAAAATATACAGAATATAAATTGTATTTGGTTTCAAAATCATGGAATTCGATAAATTATAATTTTATTTATAATCTGCCTTCTTTTTTTATTTCCTTTTTTTTATTACACAATATACGTATTTACAAGTGATAATTATTGCACAATATATACAAATTATATTATTACACAATTAATGATTATAATGCCCCATGGCTTTTACATCAATAGAATTAGCCATTATAATTCTCTTATTGTCTAAAGAACATAAACATATTTTGTTTTGCTCTATTGTCAACAAATTATAATGCACATTTCTAAACATAGCCATTGAATTTCTTATTGCCTGATTGGTCAATAAGCAAGCAATATAATCGTCAATTTGTTTAAAATATACTTTTTTTACTAATTTTCCCTTGGTAGATACTTTATAAATTATTCAATTATGAAAAAAATATAAAAAAATTAAAAAAAAATTTTTTTTTATAAAAAAATGCAAAAACCATGTCATTTCTAGCATAATTTACTTTCTTATATAATTAATTTGAGCTATAAAGAACCAATTCAGCATTTTCATTCCATTGTTAAAAGAGAAAGCAAAAGAGTATTAGGCATAAATGATACAATAAAAGACCGCCATTTTGTATTTGACCGTTTATACTAGTGGGACAAAATAAAATTTATGCTAAATACCCATAAAACTTTTTTTAATTTGTAATATTTAGTTAAAAAAACTTTTCTGACCTGGAGTTTATAGCTATTCATTATATTGTCCATTTTTTTAATGTATGTGGCGCAGTCCACAAAGTATTGAATGAGTTGTTTGTGCCTGGTTCCGCTGAGCTCGAAAGCATCAGAGATGTTTTTTGTGATAGCCTGTTTTTTTTTGTGGTCATCGACCGGTTTCGGGCGTTCGCCCATCATCCACAGAGCAAATTCAGTTTATACAAGATTGGAAGAGCATGTATTATCAACACCGAAATCTGCGCAAGAGCTAATTCAATCAACTCTAGTTTCGCGCAACAACACATAAAAAGGATTCGATCTAATTATTAATACAATTAAACATATAAAAGTAGAAGCGTTATATATTTTATCAATTTTCTTTTGTCCGACTAGTATGTATGGCAAAATGAAAAATGACGGTGAATTTTGCATTTCCAACTAATTCTCTTTTGCAATGTATTTTTCTTTACAGCTCACATTAAATGTATAAAACTGTAAATTAATTAACTGTTAATTAAACTGTTAGGTACGGATTTTGGGGCATCTACCCGCCCGGTATATTTTTTTCTCACTAGGCTGATCTTTTGTAATATTTTTGTCGAAACTAGAGGACAGTACGAATAGGATTTGAGCGAGCAGGCTCACCTAAAATACAAAATGGCGGCCATCCCCACCCTCCCAATTGAGCCAAGCCCACCGACCAATCTTCAAACTGGCCGAGCCCTTAGGCCACGCTCACTTACCCCCACCCCTCCCCTAAGCCAGGCTCCGAACAATCATCGAACTCGAGGGCCCATAAGCAACGCCCTCTTACCCCATCCCTCCCTAAACCACGTCCCCACCAATCATCGAACTCGACGAGCACTTAGGCCACGCCCAAGTATCCCCACACCTCTCTGAGTCGCCCCCACCATCGACCAATCATCGATTTGGACAACCCTCTAAGCCACACCTACATACCCCCCTCCTTAAGCTATCTCATCGAAATCGATAACTCCATTTTTCCTTCTACGCCTACCCCTTAACTTAGCATCCAATCCGATGACTCTTTTTTCTCTCCATTACTCCCACTCCTTAACCTAGCACCTAACCCAATCACACCATTTTCTTTCCATCCCCACTCATTCACCTAGCA
Source organism: Triatoma infestans (assembly GCA_011037195.1). Classification (NCBI taxonomy): domain Eukaryota; kingdom Metazoa; phylum Arthropoda; class Insecta; order Hemiptera; family Reduviidae; genus Triatoma; species Triatoma infestans. Next base: position 78,393 of record JAAEAF010004101.1, on the reverse strand, counting down.
TCCAAACCGATGCCTCCATTTTCTTTCCGCCCTCACCCCTCAAGCTATCATCCAAACCGATGACTCCATTTGCTTTCCACCCGCACCCTTTAAACTAGCGTCAAATCCGATGTTCCTAATATTTCTTCCACCCTCACTCCTTAATCTACCATCCAAACCGATGACTCCATTTTCTTTTTACCCTCACTCCTTAATCTATCATCCCAATCTATGACTTCATTTTCTTTCTGCTCCCCCTCACTCATGCTAACAGAAAGCTCCTCCCTCCACCTTACACACAAGATGGCGGAACTTGACCGAAGCAACTCTCATACCATTCCCTTCTCTCCAGAGTTCAGGAATTATTTTTTATTTTATAAGAAAAATGTTGTCTTACCTGCGATTCGATCCTACAATCTTTAGGTTGGAAGTCCATTCACCATAACCAGCCGGCCACAATGGTCCTCTCGCTAGCTATACTTTTCTACGTACACTTCTATTACAACTCCACCTCCCGCACTATCATAATTTTATCAGAGACATTTTCCGTGGTAGCCTGCTTCATTTTGTGGTCATCGACCGGTTTCGGGCGTTCGCCCTCTTCAGGATGCGTTTTTCAGACAGTTGCCAACACAGACTCGTATAGAGTACTTATTTCACACAACTGAGGTATACTTTTAAAAATAAACCTCAGTTAGTGTGAAAACTAAGTTACTCTATACGAGTCTGTGTTGGCACACTGTCTGAAAAACGCATCCTGAAGATGGGCGAACGCCCGAAACCGGTCGATGACCACAAAATGAAGCAGGCTACCACGGAAAATGTCTCTGATGCTTTCCAGCTCTGCGGAACCAACCACCACAACAAATCATAATTTTATTCCCCTCGTCCCTTTAACAAAAAAATAGGAAAAAAATAATATAAAAAAATTATGGGAGTGTGGCATTCAACTTTCACACACTTAATAATAATAATAATAATAATAATAATAATAATAATAATAATAATAATAATAAAAAGAAATATTTACTTACCCCCTTACCAGGGCTGTTGCTACTGTAACGATGTGCACCACCACAAAGACTGCAAAAAAGCAGCAAGCTTTGGAAATGGCGGTTCTATGTATACTAGCAAACACCGACAAGATCAAGGCTGATACGACTAAGCTGTCTGTGAATTCGCGCGAGGCTGCCCGGAAGTCAGTACAGGCTAGCAGTGGTACAGAGCAAACAAAGACAGTAGACACCGCTAAACCCGCACCTGTAAATTCTTATGCGGGAGTGGTGCCAAAAGGAAGCCAGCGTGAGGGAAAGAGGCTAAGTAAAAACAAAAAAAAAAGGCTCCAAAAAGCAAAAAGGATAAGGAGCCTGAAAAGCAGGCAGCAAAAAGCCGCTGCCTCCGAAAAAGCATGTGGTTGTAATTAAACTACAAGATGATGGGGCAGTAGAGACCAGCAACCAGATGAAGGAAATGCTCAAGGGAAGTCTTAATCCTTCTGAGGAAGGTTGGCAAGTCGTGGCCCTCCGACGAGCCAGAAATAAGACCCTCTTTGTACAAACAGGAGGCCCTGAACAGGCGCAAGCCTTACATAATAATGAAAAGTTGAGGTGTTCTGGCCTCCAGGCTGAGCTGCCCAAGAAAAGGCTTCCCAAAATGATAATTTTTGATGTACCAAGCAACCTCAGTGATGCGCAAATAACAAAAGCAATGTACGAACAAAACCTAGAATCGGTATTGCCGAAACCTGAATTCCAAGACTCCTTCAGAGTGTTGGCTAAGTCAGGTGCGAGCAAAAATAGGTCACAAAACTGGGTAGTAGAGGTAACGCCTAAAATGCGTAAACTTCTACTGAAAGGAACCCTGAGTAGTGGCAGGGTATATATAGAGTGGAATCGCACAGACAGGTATCACGCTGCTACAAGCGTATGGGCACGTGACAAAATTCTGCAAAGAAAAGGAGCCGACTTGCGGACATTGCGCCACAAAAGGACATACATACGAGAAGTGCCCAAAGAAAGCCGAAGCCCCGGCATGTGATGCCTGTAAAGTGTTCCGAAAGCCGCACAGCCACTCTGTAAGGAGTTTGAAATGCCCCGCATACCTAAAAGCTCTTGACCGACAACAAGCCAACACAGATTATGGAAGAAGCCCGTAATTTTACGGACAGTGGCCTAAGAGTGTTGCAGCTGAACGCGCAACGCTCGAAAACAGTAATGGCCGAGGCACGGGAGCTTATCTATACAAAAAGCATAGATGTTACGTTAATCCAGGAGCCCTATACGTTCAAAGGGAGCGTTAAGGGTCTGGGGTTGCAGCATCGTATCGTTCACGTTTCCTGTGATGGATGGATATGGACTGCTGTAGCAGTGTGCAATCCAGACGTCACTCTATTGCGTCTGCCACATTCGTCATTGTACTTGTGTGCAGTTAATGGCTGCAAATGGCGTTGAGTTGATGCTGGTGAGCTTGTACTGCCAGCCGTCGTGCGACATAACGACGTCCATAGCTCATTTAAGTCGGCTCCTGCAAGAAAATAGAGGAAAAAAGATAATCGTGGCCGCTGTCATAAATGCATGGTCACCCATGTGGCATGGTGACGCTTTGGCTGACAGAGGCAGGCACTTCGAGGAGTGCATTGTCTCTAACGATCTGTGCGTCGTGAACATGCCTGGACATTTAAAGACATATGTAGGATATGGGAACTGCGCTCAGCATAACCTGGATATCACCTTGTGCACAGCTTCTGCTGTTGACAATGTGCATGGTTGGAAGGTGACCGACTGTGTGACTGGTGATCACAGGGTTATACTTTTCGAAGTTGCCTGGGACACCAAGCCATGTCTCGCCAATGAGGGTCTAGAAAGGTACTCAGTCAAACATTCCGAGAGTCTGACTGGGAAAGGTATAAGACTCTCCTTCAGCGCAGTATTGCTCCCATTCATGTCCAACAGGATACCACTGCTGGTGTCGATATGGCGGTTACGGAGCTGACTGAGGCAATAGCAAGCGTGAGTGGGAGGCTTTAAAGAAAATACCCACTAGTCATACGCGACGTGTTCCTTGGTGGACACGAGAGCTGACAGCAGCCAAAAAAGAAGTAGCCAGGAAGCGAAGACGTACCAACGGGAACGAAATGAGGAATCCCGTCAAAGATATTTAGATGAGTATCGGGGTGCCCGAAAGCAGTATAAAAAGATGGTGTCACAGGCCAAGACCTCAAGCTGGCGGGAGTTTGTGGAGTCGGAAGGCAATAGAGATCCATGGGGTATGGTAACAAGGTGCAGTCTAGTAAGATAAAGACAGTCCTGATACTAGCCAGTCCAAATATAGAAGGAATATCGGGTGCTAGGTCCTGGAAAGAATCAACTCCACTTATTGAATATACTCCTCCCAGAGGATAACCCTCTGGATGACACCCATTTGCAAAGAAGTCGTCGCGAAGCAGCCCACGAGTCACTGGCTCTGGATGAGTCCAAGACTGAGTTTGATATATATGATATTAAGTTTGTTATTGGCGAAATTAAGAATAAGAAGGTACCAGGGATGGATATGATTAATGGAGAAACTGTCCGGAAAAATGAGGACGTTCTAAGCCAATATCTGCTTGACCTTTTCAATGGATGCCGAGGCTGGGATATTTTCCCAGTCAATGGAAAACAGGGCTTGTCAAAATACTGTATAAAGGGGGAAACAAGCCCATCGATGATGCAAAGTCGTATCGACTGATACAACTCCTGCCCGTTTTAGGGGAAACTGTTGGAGAAACTGATTATAATGAGATTGAAAAGCTTTATCAGTTTCAGTTCCAGTCAGTATGCTTTTGTATCAGGTAGATCGACGACAGATGCGATATCGAAAATCCTGGATTTGGGGCATGGCAGTGGGCACAAATATGTCCTCACTGTATTCCTGGACATAGCTGGTGCTTTCGATAATGTCTGGTGGCCGACAGTGTTGTAGTCACTCAGAAGAAGAGATTGTCCACCAAATCTTCTGAAATTGATACAAAGCTACCTCACCCAAAGAGTAGCGGTGCTTGTGACTCAGGCCGGCGAAATTTCCAGGCCAGTAACTAAAGGTTGTCCGCAGGGCTCGGTGGTGGGACCGTTCCTGTGGAACTTGGTCATGGATGGACTGTTAGAGCATATAGAGAATATGGATTAAGGTGATTCGTTGCATACGCTGACGACCATGCAATAGTCGTACATGGTGATTCTCGTCGGGAGTTAGAAGAGCGCTGTTGTAACCCGAATAAGGAATTGGTGTCAAGGGGAGAAGCTGCAGATTTCATCCGAGATATAATCAAGGTTATTCAACAACTCCACGCACTGATACCACATGTCCTATCCCAGATAACTGCAGAGATCAACCCCATTTGAGATCCTCGCTACAGCTCCAATCACCTAACTCTGAAAGTTCTGAGATTTCACAGCAATCAGAAGTAATTGATTTGTTTCCTTCAATGAACTAACGCATGTACCCTTTTTAATTAATTTTTTTGTTAGTGTTTTCTACGAAATAAACGTTTTACATTTGGTTTTTGAATTTTTAATTACTCCTTGTATACAATAAACAATAACTTACCATACAGTTATAACTAATTTTTCTTCTGCTGAAATACACTGGCGAAAGCAGCTGCTGCTCCCAGTTATTTTTATTTTTATTCCATCTAGTAACTATTGAAATGTGCTCCTTGACATTCTCATATAATTAAAGAATTGTTTTCATAATTTTTCATTTCTAGGTAGTAAGTATAATACGATCCTTTTGTCTTTCACGTAATAATGAACCCAAAACTCTTTCCTTGACTTTCTCTTTTTCTTCTTTCGCGTTACTAAATAAACAAGCACAGCTAGCTCCTCCACGTCCATTTCGAAGCAGCCTGTGAAATGAACTGACTATTTTGGCCGCCATACTAACCGCTGGTCGCGGCGGCCAGGCCGCCTAATGCGCACTTGCCCTTACCTTCTATCTCTCGCCAACACAACATCGTAGTTACCGCTTCTTTAGTGAGTGCGCCTTTCGCCTTCAAATTAATATTCATTATCTCCTTGAGACACAAGGCTCGTCTTTCCTCGCCATCATCTTCAGAATCACTCACCTTCCGCGCCTGAGCTGTTGCAACACCATCAGCCGCCTCAACAGCAGCGTCATCTGCTACTAAAGGAGCATTCTAATCCTTTTCCGCTCACCTGAGTTCCTTTCTTTCGCCACATACATACACACACACACACACACACACACACGTACCCCCTCTTCCTTTCTCAGTCCGCCCTTCGCCTCATCCACCCTTCTTCGATTCATCACTCACCGTCACCAAAGGGTAAGTCTCGTTTTCATTGTTTAACATTGTTATTCATTTTTTTTGTGTGTGTTTTTGCCGCTACTTGCCATCTCGCCTTGGGTGTTTGCCGCGCAGACACTGATAATTATATCTAATTAGATGCCCATAAATTCAACGCCCTCCTTGTTGAGCATTCAGTATTTATTAATCTTTATTCATAGCACCCTTTAAAATAAGTGTATGTCTCACATTAATTTTCATATCAGAATGCAACGTACAGTCAGCGACTTTCTTACATCCTTTTACAATACTGATTTGCAAAATTTCTTAAATTTTTTCCTATTTAATCCTAAAAAATTTCTTTCAATTTTTTCCAACAGCTCGTATATCCAAGTCATCTTTAAAATGGCTATTTCTTCTACGTATATCCATTTCAGATCACCTGGAGATGAATATAGCACCACCGTTCTTTGCCCAAAAGAAGACGACTTAATAAAAAAGCAGCTCATGTCGATTTTAAAACAATAAACTCAGCTAGGAAAATCAAATAAATATGACCAAATTATAACTAAACATATATTTACTTTTAGTTTACATTTACTTAAAAAGAAATTGTTATCAATTTTCAAAAGTATTTTTCTTTTTTACTTTTTCTAAATTTCCCCCTTAAAAGAACACAAAATCAACTTCTTGTTTTTAAATTTTTAACCTTATTATTACAATTTGATGTAATTTTAAAAAAGAATTAAAATAAAACTTACTTTAAATTTAAATTTACTAAAACCAAATTAAAGTCGTATATTTACAAATTGTATATTTTTTACAGTTTTTATTTATTTATACACTTGACCATACTTTAAAAAAAAATTAATTAAAAAATATATTTAAAATAAGAATTATACAATGATTTTTTGTTCTGTTTTTCGAGTTTTTGTTTTTTAAAATATCGAGCAAAAATAAAAGAAAGGTTCAAATTTTCACAACCAAAAAATATATTATATAATATTTACAGATATATATATTATATATATAACATATATATATATATATAATAAAATTTAACCGTTCTAGCTGATTCTGGTTCTTCATCATAATTGGTAGTATGCCAGGTCAATCGTTCTTCATAAAACCTGATTACTATCTGTGGACACCGTTTGTTCGCTTCCTTGGCATGTACTAGGTCTGCTTCATCGGCACCACGCCTAAAAATTATATTTATTTTTTTTTTTTGTATTGTTTAAATAAAACAAAATATTAATCTGGAAAAGAAAATAAAAATAAGGATGGTGTAAAACATTCAATAGATTTTCATTTTTTCAAGTGCTCATAGTTTTCATTTACAAAATTGTTTATTACATTAAACTTGAAATTTTTCAAATTTCACTGTAAACCATCCAAATTCAAGAGGTGAATTTCTTAGGCAGACATAATTATGCGTTTAAAGAAATAAATTTTTAACCCAATGATGCCATAAATCCCAGTTTGGAAGATTGTCTGCAATAAATCGTATGATTATCAAAATCAAAGCAGATTGAATGCTTCTTTATTTCACCAGAACTTAAATCTGAAAAAAGCTCAACTTAGAAGCAGTTTACTTGTGAATCGTTGAAGATAAAACGTACGTATGTGCATCAAAACAATATTTATTTTTGAAAATGTGACCAAGGAAAATTAATCAGTAAACATTCTTCCAACATCTGAACAAACTCACTAGGGAAGGAAATAGTTAAGTGGTTAGCATAATGGACTCCCATGCGGAGGACCCGGGTTCGAATCCAGCTGAGCTTACCCTTAGAATTTTTTCTTTCTAGGAGCCTCTACAGTTCATTGTCTGTTGATAGACAGTGTTGTCTTTAACGAGAGAACACTGTCCGGAGACCGGCAATGCACTGAGAAGGCTCCGGGCGCCAATGACCGTAGATGTTGAAGCGTCTTAATTTAAAAAAAAAAAACACAAAATGAAACATTCCGAAATATATGGATAGTTTGTTGTTTGTCCTTCTTTTCAATAAAAGAATTCATCCGTTAGAAGTTTGTCCATTTAAAAACTGCCTGAAGAATTAGGCAAACTTATGATATCAATGGAAGTATAATTTTCCCGAATAAGAAATCGAATACTTGCAAAAGTTGGGAACACCTGCTTTAGAGGGAAGCCATAAAACTCCTAACGTCAGGACCACCATAAAAGAAATGAAAAGAAAATAATATTTCGAGCAAAAATTATTCTTTATGTCCACAGCAAATAACAAAATTAAATACCGACTTGCAATAATATTTTTTTGGGGATTTGGCTAATTATTAATCGTTGTGGTTGGTTCCGCAAAGCTGGAAAGCAATAGAAATATTTTACGTGATAACTGCTTCCTTTTGTGGTCATCGACCAGTTTCGGGCGTTTGCCCATCATCAGGATTTTTTGTCAAAACAGTGTGATAACAAAGACTTGTACAGAGTAAATTTACTAAATTAAATTTGCTCTGTGCAAGCTATGTTATCACACTATTTTGACAAAAATATCCTGATGATGGGCAAACGCCCGAAACCGATCGATGATCACAAAAAAAGCAGGCTATCACGGAAAATATCTCTGATAATTATTAATGTTGTAAAATGGATTTTGAGGTTGGGTCACAAAAAAATTGGAAAAAAAGATTTTTTTTGTGGCCGAACCTCAACATCCATTTTACATCAAATATAGCGGTCATAACTAACACTAAAACATAATTATTTATCTGAAGAAACATTTTACCCACCCACAGGATCTCAAAAAATATGTCTGGTTATGACTCATATTCGAAACACAAATTTCACAAACCTAATAATGTTTTCTCCTATCGAATCAGCTAATCCCCAAATGGTAATATCCAAATCTAATTCCTTGTCAATTTTTACATTTTTCTAGTTAAACTCGTGTACTCAAATCGCATTAGACAGCCAAATAAAAAAAAACCACATTGTCTTCTTAAACAAAAGCGAATGCTTTACTTTCTCTTATTTTACTGTAAAAATAAAAATAAAAACTCGTGTGAAAACTTCACACGTCTTTCTCTGATTGTAATTCTTCACTAGTTCTAATTAAATGTTTAGTTGTGCTCAATATTGTATAATTGATGGAACCTTTATTATACAAAAATGGATTTTTTTTTTAGCGGTAAGCATTACATCCCCCCAGCCAAAAACCAATTTTCTCCATGTTTCAATTGAAAATGATGAGGATATAAATTTTGGTTATAAAATGTACCAATTTAAAGAACTCTGGAAACACTTTCAATGAAGTTGCACTTCTGGGTAAAGATTTTGTTGACAGCCAACCTTACATCAACTGAATAAACATCAAGTTTTAAATTGCGGTCGTTCGTTTTTAGTATACTTAAAACACGCATCGCTGGTGTAAACTCGAATTTCAAAACTATCACATGATCGCATCTACTAGAGCAGCATTAAGAGAAAGTGAAAAGGGCTGAAAGGAATCGAAAAAGGCTAGACAATAAAATCTTAAATGCAAATAATAATTACATGAAACTTTATTACAATCTGCAAAAATTTTTAAATCTACTAGAACTTTTTGTTATTTATTAAATTTACAAAACCAATAATTAAATGAAGAGTAATATAATAATCAGTCGATCACAGAAAATATTTTTACAAAATAAAACAATATACCATATTAGGACTTCATGTATTATATCAACATTTATGGAAATGTTTTTAAAAATTCAACTAAACTAATCCTAACAAAATTTCAGAAATCAGTGCATTCCTTAAAAAATACATGACTGGAAAGTATTTAAAAAATATTAATACTAGAAATTATTTTTAAAATATTTATCCAGACAAATGTCAACAATTTGATACAAAAAATACAAAATGATAAAAAGGAACAATAAAAAATTAAAATATTAAATATGACTTCTCCGATCAACCAATAATTATTGCCGGTTTTCCAATAAAACTATTTACCTCATAGATTAAATATTACCCCTCAGAATTTTGTAAAAATAATGTTTAAAAATGAATTAATAAATCTCAAACTTCGGTGAAGCATATTTCGGCGAACGCAAAAGAAAGAGAAAGTAATTTACAAAATTTCGAGTTGGAATTTCTATCATTAAGGGTAAAAGTTGATTATTTAGAATTAATTTGCCATGGAATTAAGAGAAAAAAGTCGAATGTAATTCAGAAGCAACATTCTTAAAACTTGGAGGATCCATTCATTTGATTAGCTACTTTCAGAATCGGAAATAATGAGCAAATTCGCGAAATCGGATAGTCCTGGACGTGAAAGCATATTCAATGTGATTGGCTCTTCTGGTTTGCATAAATACTTAATTGTAAGCTGGAGATGATAGGAAGCATTATCCGATCTTACGCTTCTTCATTTTCCTTGGTTCTAACCAGTTTTGAGTACTGGTCTTCACAGAATTTCAAAGCTTAGTTGTTTAATTACAGAATATATTTAGAGAAAACAACTGACAATGGTTTTACTTTAGTAGGAAAGGGTTCTATGCAAGCTGGCGGGACAACCTCACAAACAGAAGTTGTCGTCTGCTTAGCGGGAAGAGATCTTTTATCAACAGACATGTAGTATTTTCAGTTGGACGCAGAAAATGCGGAGATCTCACATATCGCAAGAGACGAACCTACAAACATGATCTAAGGTTGGTTCCTCGCCATGAAGACGGACCCAGTATCATTGTCCAAACTCAAAATCCTATTTTTTGGTGGGGGAGACCACTTTTAAATAAGCCATCCATAACATTAGATTATCAACTGTTTTAGTCTCCAAGAATGTTTTGAAAACGGCCAGCAGATGGGAACACAGTATTTCTGTTATATTTAAAAAAATCGACATTATTTATTGGATGATCCAAATTGATAAACGGTAATGATTGTAATCGAATTTGGAATTGAATATTTTAGTAATTATTTAATTATTTATTTTATTTACATAAATCGGTGAATTCTTCTCCTTTTTTATCATTTCTATGTAATATTTATTTATTTTTATCTTTTCCAATTTTCATATGAAAAAATAATTAAAAAATAATAATCAAACAGAAAAAAAAATGAAACTAATTAGCTTTCGCTGATTCTTGTTGTTCAGTATTATTGTCACTATCACTTGTGTGCCATGTGAGTCGTTCTTCATAGAATTTTATCACAACTTGAGGACACCTAAAATTAGCATCTTTTGCCTCCACTAAATCTGCTTCTTCAGTCCCTTTCCTGTAAACAATTTTTTTTAGTATTGTCAAAGGATTATACTTGAAACTATATATTTAAAAATGTAAAAAGAAAAAACAAACAAAAAACTACAAGGAAATTTAATAAACAAATGGTGGAGATTTAGCAGATGATTTTATGGAGAGAGAGAGAGAGAAAGTCCTTTCTCTGGACATCACTACATTATAGTCACTTTTCTCATAAGCAAAAAAAATATTTAATAATTTAAATATAGAAAAATTCACATGACTTTCTTATAACTCTCAGAATTCTTTTATGAACCGAGCAGTGTAATTTATTAATTAATGGAGCCATCCCCTGTGTGATGAAGTTTTCCCTTTCTTGTTCAGTTCGCAGATATTGGTTGGAAAATTAATTAAAAAAGAACTTTATTTTGCTTGCTCAAGTGTCCATAGCCGATTACAGAAGTGAGAAGAAGAACTAAGATCTAACCATAAGTTGGAATGAAGTATATTGCAGCCGCCAGCCAGTGCCTCTAACCAGGTTTCAACTTTTAATGAAAATTATAGTTTTACAAGAAGCTTAACGGGTCTCCGCAACACTCCCATAAAATAATTTTTCCGGAAAAATGTTTTAAATTATAAAGTGATATACTTACGTACTATATATTGCGCCTGAAAAAGTTTGCTAAGCATGCCATGCTTTCCACTGCCGTTTATCTCTGGCTTCCGCTACCTTAGTTCGCTTCTAACTTAAGTTCCCACTTTTTACTAAGTTACTGGGTCAACATAGTTTCTGCCATCAAGGGAATCGAACCCCGGATTCTCAAACCAAAGGCTGAGTTCAATAGTCACCAAACCAACGCGTGAGGATAATTTTTACAATTTAATTGTCCTTATTGATTGAACGTAAATGTATGTAAGACACAATCCTTACCATATAAATGGTGTCGGAATCATACAATATTTTTTAAAACCATATAAAATGGCGCTTTAGTTTCTAAAATCTGGATCGATCCCAATTTCTCATTTTATAGCAGAGAACATAAAATTTAGCAATTAAAAATCAAATATAATTTTTTTTTTTTTTTTTTTGCCACAACATCTGACGTTTGTCTATGAGCACTATAAAATCTACCATTCTGTTTTTTAGAAAATTTGAAAAAGAAAAAACAGAATACAGAAATCTCAAAAATCACTTAGCCAGTTCTCCACTTCATCATAAATAACACTGACAAGCTCACAAAAACTTTCAACAAAAATATTTCAAAATTATAAATAGTACTTCAGGAGTCTCCAAACTTTTATAGTGAAAGAAAGGGAGAAAAAGAAGCACATTTCAGGGGAACATCCATCCGATAACATATTCTTCAGGGAGCCTGAAAGCGCTAATAAATATCAAAACTTTCGGGTAATCAACAATAAACTATATATTTTCAGAGAAATGAATGCCAAACTTTAAAAAAAAAAATGCACCAAATTGCACTTGAAGAGTCAATTCAGTTGGGCTCACGATTGCCTATTATTTAGTTTAATTTTTATATAATGAAATTAAGATAAAACCTGAAATTTGTATGTCAGTTTTGTGGCAAACAATAGGAAACAAAACAAACAAACAAAAAACAGAATCTAGAAGGAACAAATAAAATCAAAACAAATTTGTTTAACTTTTGTAAAAGATCGAACATATGTTTGTTATTCAATCTTGCCCATTTTTACAGCATTCTCAAAAATTATCAAAAGAGAATGAATGCTAAAACGATAATATACCTGTATTCATTCTAGGCTGTTTAAATTTTATACATATAAGTTTTAAAATATTAAAACTGGCTAATTCATTAAAAAAAAAAAAATTATATTTCACTGAATAAAGATAGCGAAGCTGAATCGTTTGATAAACTAAGTAAAAAACATAAACAAAAGTAACTGTAACTGCAGTTAGTGAATGATTTTGCCCACTGGCGTAACCAAGCCCTCCATTGAAGTTGTCGAACTATATTCGCGTTCCAGTGTTCGATTCCCCCAGGTCTCTCTGGATTTGAATGTAGAATGAAGCTGCATCTGAGAACTAAGAACATCTGAGACTTTCCGTTGTAACCTGCTTTAGTTCTTGCTGCCGATCGGGTTCAAGAATTCTTTAATAAGCTAACACTGGAGGGTCTGTCAACCAACCGTCTAAGTTACACTTACAATGTTGAAGCGTCTATTATTTTTTAATGTTTATGGGCTCATTTTGGGCCGCCAGCGACGCTTAAGGTTTGGAGACCCCTGGAGGCTAGATTAAAATAAAACATTGAAAACTGGAATTATTACTCACCTCAATTTAAATCATGAGAGAAAAATTTTCTCACGAATTAAGTCCTAGTGCAGTAGACATAGCACTTTTTCACTTCACAAGATAGCTTCTCAAAATGAAATACATACGTACATAACATTTGAGAAAAAATTAGAAGAATGTAAAAATAATTTCTCCCCTCTCTTCTTTTGGACTTATTAACTCAATATTATTAACTCAAATATATTACCATCCATTTTAAGCAAACTAATAAATATTCACCATTTTAAAAAATCATAAAAATACTATGAAAACAAAATACATAACCTACAAAGTAAATAACATAACATTAACCAAATCGAAAAAAAAATCGACTGAAAATAAATAAACAATTAAAAAGAAAACTCATTTTTCACAATAACATTATCTTCATAGTCTTCCAAAAATTTCTTCACCATCCAGAGTTTTTTCTAGAATATCCAGCTAGGATCACACATCGTCTGTTACCTTCTTCATTTCAGAATAAACAATATTCAACACATTTGAAACAATCAAACTTTTCAAAATCTTCTTAAAATTCTTCCATAAATTGTATGAAACGACACTTTTAAAAAGATATTCATCTCACAAAATAATAATAAAAGAAGAAAAATGATAGGTTTGTAAAATTTCGCTTCAACATAAAAAATATATATATTGTTATTACTTTCTCTTACTCCTAGTAAGAGGAAGTATTGTAATCGTGTCAAATTTTCGATATCGAGTTTTCACCGGAAATATCCGTTTTGGTCCCCTGAGTCCAAAAAAGTGGTTTTTGCAAATGGTCTGTGTGTGTGTGTGTGTGTGTGTGAACAGCATAGCTCAAAAACGAAAAACCGTAGAAAACTGAAACATAATATTCCGTTTAGGTAACACCATGCGATCTGACTGTGCGTTGTCTGTCAAAATTCCTCAACCGGAAGTACCACTTTACTAGTTGACTTTTTTACTTTTTTGCGTTTTTCTCAAAAATGGCTCCAAGGATTTTCTTTAAACTTGATACATCAACTACATATACAAGGAGCTACAACTTTTATTTGAAACATTTCTCTGGGAAAATTGATTTAAGGGTCCTTCTGGGGGAGGGGTGGGGTTAGGTTACCCTCTAAAGTGCTATTTCAGGTTATTACACAATTCGGTCATTTAAATAATGTTAATTAGAATTAAATATGTTGTTGAAATTCCGAGTTTGAGAAAAATCGGAAAACGGGAAGTGCTTTTGTTTTAACACTTTACTAAATATGATTTTTTCACTTTTTCGCGATTTTCTCAAAAATGGGCCCCGACGATTTTCTGAACTACACATAACAAACACAAAGATCTACAACTTTATATAAACATTTCTCTGGAAAATTCATTTAAGGGCACTTTTTTAGGAAGGGAGGGTTACAGCTTCCTCTAAAGTGTATCATAGTTGATTATACAATTCTATCATCCAAACAAATTAATTAGAAATAAATAGATGGCCAAAATTCGGGTTTCAAAAAAATTAGTAAACCGGAAGTGCGCTTTTACTGAACAGTTTTTTCAGTTTTCGACGAATTTCATTAAATTTGGTACACAAACTATAAAATTTGTCAATTATAATTTTGAGAACTGGAGTAAGAGAAAGTTGTGTGAGTGTTTCACACCAGATTTTTTTACATTATTTTTAAAATTAATTATTTCATATAATGTGCAACTTAAATTGATGATTGCACCCTAAATTGTTGGCATAATCTCTGGACAAACTAATCCCAATATTTTTTGTCACTCTATAGAAATTTAAAATAATATATTGTAACTAAGAGGCAATCTATATAACTGCGTTTCCTGCATACCCTTGATATTAGTTTTTCACACACTATCAATGCCATGAGACCCCTAAATCAAGTTCCATGAAATGATAACAATTCAATGATTTTGTAAAACTTGAGTATTTGGCTAATTTATTCAAAAGTTCGGAGTATTCAGTATGAGTATTCGTAAAACATAGCGGCCGCTAGCCCTTCCTCTGGAAATAACTGGCCCTAGTTCCAATTCAATTTTTAAAAATCTCACACTGGTACTTTTACAACCACATGCACAAACAAATTCAATTTATTTTTTTTATTTTTTTTTTGTAGTTGATTTTAATTTAATGAAAAAACACTGAAATTACCCCACTAAAATGCTCTTAAACTTTTCATTAATCCTTCCATTTTTATTTAATTTCTTCGGGATGGACAATATCACTATCTTTTCTTTTCAAAGAAACTTCGTTTTATCCACCTATACCCCTGGATCCTACTCTACCTCCTCTTCTTCACCACCCCCAATTGTAACAATCATATAATTAAGTTATACGTAATTTATTTTTTGTGAAGTTAAGGATCGCCGTCAACATCTATGGTCATTGGCGCCCGGAGCCTTCTCAGTGCATGAGAGGCATCCGGGGGCACCACTTCCGGCAACCTTCGCAGTGGACGAAACATCGGTTTCTACAAACCCCTGACGTGGTCTCAACCTGGAAACTCAAACGTTTTTCATGGAAATGGCCGCGGAAACCATCAATACATTTAATAATTTACATGACAGAAATGTATAGTAAACTATAATAGCACTTTAGAGGAAAACATAACACCGCCCCTGCCCCGAAAGCTCTCTTAATAGATTTTTTTCGGAGAAATGTTTCAAATAAAAGTTGTAGCTCCTTGTATGTGTAGTCGATGTCAGTTTTAAAAAATTGTTGGAGCCATTTTCGAGAAAATCTCAGAAAACTGATAACAGTTCAATGGAAAGCACTTCCGGTCAATCGATCTTCTTCAAACTCGGAACATTGGCATAATTTCTGAAAAGGCCGGAAAAGCGGAAGCAACCACTCAATCAATTAAAAAAAAAATAAAAGAACTTACAAAATTTTATAATCAGGTGAAATAAAGATGTCATAGAGGAAAAAATGTTTACTAGCGTAGGTTGAAATTGAAGCGCTGAAATGTCAAGAATAGCGTTGACAAGGGCGTGATCGTGAATAATCAAAACTTCAATCAGATTGGCCATATTCATATTTAAATTTTTTCTAGTAAATTTTAGTAATAGCCATCCAAGAAAAAATCTAATTGAAGATAGAGTGCAAATTTCAAATCCTATTAATAAAAGAAAGAATATATTAAAATAATTATTTTATATTCGAATATACATTCGACGAATACGTGGAAGGCCAAAGGAATATGTTTTTCATTTAGTGACGAAAGGTAAACACTGAACACTTTTCATACGGATTATAAACACATTATAACCTAGAAATTGAACAGCATAAAGATGGCAATTTGGGGAAAAACATGTTTAAATGCAGTCTAGAATGAATACAAAGTAATGTTTAATGAAAAAAAAATGCAATTGTATACAAAAACCTGCTAATATTTCTTATAACTGGTTTTAAAAGCTTACAATAACAAAATGGTTCAAAAAAATAAAACATTTACATACCATTTCATAAGAAACATGAGCTCTCCGCTTGCATCAGTTGCTCCGATTATCTTTTCTGGTTCTAAACCCCTACACCAGCCTCTAATTCTTGTTGATGGTTCAACCTCGGATTCCGTTTTTCGTGTTTTAGAATTATTGGTAGTCTTTTCTTTTTTGTCATCCGTAATAGTCGTAGCTGCTTTCCTTTTCTTATTAGTAGTTGTTGCAACGGGTACAACTTCGTCTTTTTTTACAACATCAACTGTTCCTTCTTTCTTTTGTTTTGCACTTTCTTCCTTCTTCCTACGTTCCTCTTCATAGGCTTGTATCAAATCAGGACAATCCAAATTCTCTTCTGGTTCCCATGTATTGTCTTCACTATAAAGTATAATTTTTTTTTTAAGTTTATATATAAAGAATAAACTATTGGATTGAATATAAACATATTCCTTGAATAGTGCTAAACAAATATAATTCTATCTTTAAACAATCTATTTACTAATAAATATCAATGACAAGATTGCCCCCAAAAAACAGGAGAGATCAGCTCCAACAAAAATGTCAATCATTCCCATTAAAAACTTGACTATAAATTTACATTTATGTAAAAAGATTTTAAATATTCGCAATAATCTACAAGAAAAAAAAATCACCTCTACCAACACTCATACGACTTTTTCGTACAGGAACGCACAGTTCTAGATGACACAAACTTCGAATTTTGACTAAACCTTTGATTATCTTTAAAATCAAACCAGCAACATATAAATTCAACACTGCAGGGATAGTAGCGCAACATCATGCCTCCCCCTCTTAAATAATGTTCTAGAAAAAAATTTAAAAGATCCTTATAGAGCAACTGGTATATCAAGTTCGAAGAAATCCATAATATTATCGTGAAAATCATTGGAAACTGAAAAGAAACCTTTCAGGAAATTCGCACTTTCAATCAAGATTTTTTTAGCAAATAAATTTTAATGCTCAGAAATATTATGTTGGTGATACTACAATATAATGATGTGCTCAGAGAAGACAAAAGTCTAACATCCCCTCTTCCACAGCCCCTCTAAAATCTGTTTTCCCAGAAAAATGTTCCACATAAAAATGAAATAACTTCTTGTAAGTAATATGCGTGTCAACACCAAAGAAGATCGTTGGAGATGTTTTCAAGAAAAACCGAAAAAAAAAGAATTGAATAAAGCAATCTGTCCTGTTAAAGGATTCTTACCAATAACTTTCTTGACGGAACTCCTGGTGATACCCAAATTGAGTGTCACGCTTGAACTTCTGATGATTTCCTAATGACAACAGAGCTCACTTCCTCCTATATATTTCTATTGAGGACTAAATACAACACCAAAGAAGGGAAAGTAAATACCCCTTGTAAAGAACAATGAATTTCATATTAATAAAATTTACAAATTATTTTTCAAATCTACACGCTCTTGGCAAACAAAATACAAACAAACACACTTTCTACGTTCTAGCGGATGGGATAGGTATTCCCAATCCAATTTAACAACTTTCCAAGAGACACTGCGGAATTTCCTTTCACCATTCCAAAAAAATTGGAATAACAACCGAAATAGATAGGTCTAGAACATAGTGCCTTCTGTAGATTCAGTGAGCGATGGAACAAACTAACGGATGCGATTATCTGGTGAACTAACTACCATTTAAGAACGTTCAAAAACCTAGCTGGAGCAGGATATAAGATATTGGGGATGATAAGCCATTCCTAAAACCATTTCAAGGTATTAAATTTCTAAAATAAATAAACCTGGAAAGAGTGTCTCAGATTGAAAATATTCTTAGCACGGGGGCACAATTGCTCGCAGAGCTTCGTTCACGAAGAAAAATCCTTCTAAATATGTAAAAACTAAGTGAATTTCTTTCGAAATGGATTTTTAAAACTTACTCTGAATAGCCTTTCCATTTTAAAAGATATTCTACACCACCATTCTTTGTAAATCGCCTATCTAGAACTTTCTCTACAGAAAACTCTTCTTCTTCTTCTACTGCAGGTTCTTCTGGAGGTTTCTTTTCTTCCTTCTCCTTATTCTTTGAACCACCTGCAAATTTGCAAAAAACAGTTTTAACAGTTATTTCATAAATTTTCATAATGAACATAAATAGTTATCAATATTCAGTACGCTTACCCTTCATCATAGCTTTCTAAGTTCGAGCCTACGTTCTTAATCTGCCTCTACTCAAAAAACAGAATACTATTACAATATAGAAGGCAAATTTAACAAAAGCAATAAAATGAAGTGGTATTCAAATCGTCTGGCCTTAAAATTACGAGATGTTTGTACGGCAATGGCCAGAGGAGTTTTTAAAGAAAAAGGTCTTTGTTGCTCTACGTTTCAGGCACCATTGGTGCCCTTCTTCAGGAGCTCTGTAAAAATTCTCTCACAATAAAATAAAGCTTTACGAGTTTTAAAAAAATCACAGCCCCTGACACTGTGTAAGATTTATTAATTCAAAACAGGTTTGTTTCAACACTTTACAAATCAAAAAATAAACGAAATGTAGTTCACTTCGAATAACTATTTTTAAATCAGGAAATAAAGAAATTATAAATTCTCAGTTAAGATTTTTACAGGTTTTGAAAAACTGGAATCTTAGTAAGTGCAGAATTGTAATGATAAATTTTCTACAGCAACTGGTAAAAAAAAAAAAAAATATTAATTTTTGCTTCTATCAATATTTAATGTCAATTTTTTTACGATATCCAAGCTAAATGTTCAGTATAGGTAAGTAAATCCAGTAATTATTTTAATAAACTAAATTAAAAACATACCACGTTTTAACCTACTGCATCACTAAAAAAAACACGCTTCAACTAAAGACAACGCTCTAAATGAACCCTAGAAAGAACCGCGAAACCGAGGTCTAGACAATACTCCAATATGGCTGGAGGTTGTATGGCATGGTGGGAATTCAAGTCAAATAACCTCTTTAAAATTCAGATTAAAAAAACAAAATTAAATAATACAACATTAAATATGTTTCATTGGTAACTTTGAAAAATCATTCAAAAATTTCAGAATGGAAAACAATAGATGAATAATACTGACTTCAAAAATATAAGTTCTTCTAACCTTTAAGTTATATTTTTGACAATTCAAAGATACATTCCGTTCAAATTAACATTTTCGGTCCAAAATATAAGCAGCGAAATGAAACTTACCACTTCTTCGGAACTCTTTATTCACAAAATGATTCTGAAAATCACAACACAGCACAAAACTGGTTTATACGCAGCGTTATGCACAACAAAGTTGATCTACTATTCCACGACTACCTAGATTAGGTTTTTGTATTTTTCTTAATAATTGCTTGTCAATTTTAATTTATATTTTTCATCGGCAAAACTCATATTATTAACGAAACTGAAACTTAACCATAATCTGAATAATGTTTATTGACTATAATATAAGATCAAATATACTTCTTTTTTTTAATGGCCTTAGCAATCGAGGCCATAGCCAACTAATATTTAAGTTACAGCAATTTTCCTTCTAAATTTTTATTTTAATACTATTTGTAAATTTGACTATGCTCTTTTAAATTTCTCTGTTTGCTATTGCTAATATTAACACATAATTGAATGGATGCTCGATATAAAGAGTTACTTCGTGAAATAGAATTCTTCTTTCTTTTTTTGTATTTTTTGCAGATCATTAGAATATGACCATCGCATGTTGCACATTTATCATAATTAATTTTCTCAATTCTATGGAGGTATGCTGCACACAAGCCGTGGTTTGTGCTCAAACGGTTCATTATTCGGCAAAAGTCTTTTTTAAATCTTCACCTTTATACCACTGTTTATCGCTTATCCCATAATTTATTTTTTTTATAAAATTGTCCCTTTTACTTTCAGTTTACCCCTCTTGCATTCTTTGCCACACCTTTGGTTTAATTTTAGAATAAAATTTTCTACATGGAAACTTCATATCAATAATATCTCCTTCCATAACCGCTTCTTTAGCCAGGCGATCCGCAACTTCGTTTTCCTTCACACCATCATGTCGCTTTATCCTTACCATGTTTACTCCTATATTTTTATCTTCTATTTTCTAATCATTTGTAATATTCTCAAACCAATATCATTTTCTTTCTTGTTAATAGCATAATTTTGTAAGTATAATAGGCAACTTTGACTATATGAAATAATTATTAAATTAATCATGTTCTGCAAAGTATCTGCATGCATAAGGGTTTATAAATAGCTCTGCTAAAAATATGGCGCACAATGAAGGTAACTTACATATTGCTTTGTAATGGTTCTGTGGGTCGTAAAATCCACATCCCATGCTATTTTTTGAGCCATCCGTAAAAGAGCAGAAACTAATGTTTATTAACGATTGATTTATGTGGGAAATGAAATAGAAAAATTTGGTTTATATAATGAGATTAATCGAGTTCGTATCTTGGGCAATATCGGTGAGGAATTCACCAAATTCTGAGTATGAGTGCCAATAAAACTACTGGTTAACGTGGCAGATTTCTTTAGTTGCCAATAGTTCCCGGTTAGGACCGGTAGATTTAATAATATACAATAATTTGTTTATATGCCATTATTCTTAACATGAAACGATCTGTAAGCATTTTTTTATGGCATTCTAGGGTTAAGTCTCCCGCTTCAGATAATAGCGCATCAATAGGAATCGATTTCAATAAACTTAAACATTGTCTCAAGCAACTGTTGTGGGTTACATCCAGTCTGCGCAATGCAGAATGTGACGCTTGACCATGCAAACTCATACCATAGTCGAAAATTCAAAAGCTCTTACCGTTGCCCTATAAAAAAGTACTGAAATCTCTGGATCCGCTCCCCAATTTAAGTGGCAAACCATATGTATTAATATACTTTTTATTTCTTTAATATTATTATGTCCAGGCCATGTTAATTTTCGATCGAAATGGATGCCTAAAAATTTTTAACCTTTCCTCACGTTTATAAGTATTTCCACTTATAGATATTTCCCTTGGAATAGGGGTATTTCCTCGAAAGGCACAAATGTGTGTCTTTTTTTTAGAAATGATTAGGCCATGATTTAGAAGCCAGTCCTGTTGTGGAAAGTTTCATCTAATTTTTGAACGATTCAGGGATCATCTTTGTGCGGTGCATAGAGGCAAATGTCATCCGCATATTGAAGAATTCGTACTTCTTCTGGGATTATGTTCTCTATCTCACTGACAGAGATAGCAAATAGCAATGGACTCAAAATATTTCCTTGGGCCAAACCTGATTGAGTTTTTCTCGGTCCTAGTGTCTTATTGCAGATTTTAACAAATATATTTCGTACAAATATTTCCTTGGGCCAAACCTGATTGAGTTCTTCTCGGACCTATTGTCTTATTGCAGATTTTAACAAATATATTTCGTATTGAAACGAGGTTTATTATATTTCAAGAAAATTTCGCCGTAAGTCACATATTAATCACTGCAGATTTAATATCCAGAAATACACCAATCGTTGTTTTATTTGAACTGAAGCTATTTGAATGTCAGTTGTTAGCATAGCTAGACTATCAAGAGTTGACTTCCCTTTGCGAAAGACATACTGGCTTATTGGTAACTTATTATAATGTTCCAACCTCCATTCCAACCTAGCTTTAACCATGCGTTCAAAAGTTTTCATCTGACAAGATGAAAGTGATATTGGTCGATATGATGTCCCTTGGTTAGGTTCCTTTCCTGGCTTAAAGGGAACTACTAAATAATCAAATCATTTATTCGGATAATTCCCACTAATCCATATTTTATTAAAGATGTTTAACAGTACTCTAAGGACGGACTGAGGCATATTTTTAGGAGTGGATATACGATTTTATCAAGACCAGGAGCGCATTAGTAGTTGTTTTAATCGACTTCTTAAATTACACATAGTAAATTCATTTAACAACAAATCTTGATTTTGTGTCGATTTTTCTGAAATGAACTTCGATACACTATCTGGTGTCAAATTATATAAAAAATCCCAGCAAATATGACTAAACATTTGATTTTTAACTACCTTATATTGCAGTGTTTTAGTTTTACAGGCAGTATTTTAATAATCTGTAAACTGTTCATAGATAAGTTTTCTGAATCTATTTTTGCAAATATTGTATGTAGGCAATTTTGAAATTTATTTCAATCTGCCAAGCGGATGGATGTTCCATCTCCTACTAGGGGTAATTACACTATTTATCACTTCTATCTGTGAATAAATTAGTATAGGGAGATGATTAGAGCCCATCGGATCGTTAACAATGGACTAGGTGAATGCATGAGCTACTTCAGGTGAACAGAGTGTTAGGTCTATAGCGGATTTATCCTTTCAATAAAGAACACCCTCATTCTTAAGAGATATAATTCCGTGATTGATAATCTAATTTTAAATTTGTATTTGAGATAAACACTATGGGAGAAATGACTAACTCCAACTAGTATTAAATAATTTAAATAAATTCATATATATTTGTTTAATGTGTTTCATATCCATAGGGCAAGGTGAAAAGTTCTCGGCCTAGTCCATGGATGGCACTGCTACAAATGAAATTACTGTTTTGTTATGTTAACACACATTGCAAAAGTGAATACCAAATGTGAATTTGATCAGGCAAATAATTTGTTTTATACGGCTGTTTAAAGTAAGCGAGCTGTATGTTTTTTGACAAAATGAATAAACTTTGAACCGTTCCGTCATAAAATTCTTCGTTTTGGATGGTTTATCGCCAACAGAAATTCATCCAAAGTTGGTGAAAGTGTAATAAGGAGTCTGCACCTTCGTTATCAACAGTCAAAAAATGGGCAGCTGAGTTTACACGTGCTCGTACATCGATTGAGGATGATCACCTGAAGGACGGCCAAAAACTGCAACTACCGAAGAAAATATCGAAAAGATACACAATATGGTCTTGGATGATCGAGATTAACGGTGTATGAGATAGTTAAGGCTGTAGGCATAGCAGAAGAAAGGTACGGCACATTTTACACGATGAACTCAGTATGAGAAAGCTTTGTGCAAGATGGGTGCCGCATTTGTTAAATGCTGATTATAAACAAATGGGAAATCAAGTTTCTCAGCAATGTTTGTGCCGTGTTAAGAAGAATCCTACCGATTTTCTGCGCCGATTTGTTACGATGGATGAAACGTGGGTTCACCACATTACACCTGAGTCAAAACAACAGTCCAAGCAGTGGGTAGAAGCCGGTAGCTCTGCGCCGAAGAAAGCAAAGACAATTATATCGGCTGGAAAGATTATGGCTAGTGTTTTTTGAGACTCCAAAGTTTTTTGGATTCTTTTATTGACCTCCTACCAAATGGTCAAACAATTAATGGGGAATACTACGCACACCTTCTTGACCAGCTAGATGAAAAAATTAGAGAGAAAGGCCTGGTTTGCAAAACAAAAAACCTCTTTCACCAGGACAATGCACCCGCCCACAAAGGCGCTTTGGGAATGGGAAAATTGAGGGATTTTAAGTATGAATTGTTGGAACATCCTCTCTATTCGCCAGATTTGGCTCTCTCTGACTTTCATCTATTCCCAAATCTTAAGAAACTTGTGGCTGGAAAACGTTTTGAGTCAAATGAAGAGGTGATAGCAGCGGTAAATGGATATTTTGAAACCTTCCAGAATCGCCCTTAAGGGACGTAATACAGTCATTGGAGACGTTGGACAAAGTGTATTGAACTAAAAAGGGGACTACATTGAGAAATAAATGCATTTAAAAAAAAAAACTCTTTTTCACTACTAGGCCGAGAGCTTTTCCCTTGCTCATATATTTTCTAATATTTCGCTTTAATTATATCACAAATAAGCTTTTAATAAGGGGATAATTTTAGTTTTCTTTTAGTAATGTAAAGATGTGATACTTTTTTACTTAGAATATAATATAAGAATTTATTTTTTTATAAATTTAAAGTTATATTTACATTTTATAATAGCTACAGTCAGGAACAAAAATCTGCATACATCTGAAAAAAGTATGCATTCCTCTGAAAATAAACTGAATATGGTATTCAAATCGTCAGACCTTAAAATTGCAATGAGATTTTTGTACGGCAATGGCTAGAGGAGTTTAAAAAAAAAAAAATTCTTTCTTGCTCTACTTTTCTGGTACCATTGGTGTCCTTCTTCAGGAGTTCTGTAAAAATTTATTGGAGAAAATACATTATTGTACAGTATAGTACTTATAAAAAGTGCATAGATTTATAACAAAATGTTTGCCGTACAACCATCTCATTGTAATTTTAAGGCCTGACGATTTGAATACCATTTTAAGAAAAAGCCTCGGCAGCAATATGACCCCCCCCCAGACAAGAAACACACTTACAGGTAGTCCCAGCTTAAATACATTATTAAAGAAGAACTTCAAAAGTTAACTTCCATTTTAAAAATCTGGCTTCACGAGAAAATTCAAGAACTTTTCTTCTAAACTGCCGATCATCCAATACATTTCCCCAGCACATTGAAAATTCCTGTAACAAGGTACCGAATCTACCTTATCCTGCTTCTCAAGAACAATGTTGTCAGGTTCAAGAAATCTTTGTTAAATACAGAAATCAGTTCAATACACTGGGAAATTTCTATTTTGCAAAAAGAAAAATCACAGTTAATAAATTATATTGAGTCAATTTTCTGTATGCAAGATTCTAATACCTTTCTTTCCTTCACCTCTAAACTCTTCTCTTCCTACTGTTCTATCCACAAATCTAAACATAAACTCAAATTCAATAAATTAAATATCCATAATTCCTGTAATAAAAAGTGTCCTTGCAGCAGCCCCGCCTGGATCAAGAACATATCCTCTGTCATAATTCCTTCTGAAGTCAGCAAGATCCAGTCTATGTCCACATTTCTCTGTTCCCGCCAACATTAAACTTCACATACTTACTTACTTACTTACTTACTTAGAACACATTCTCAGATCCTGCGATATAACAGGAGATAACGCTGACCTCGCCAGATTACAGATCACCAACATAATAACCAATCAACTACACCGAGACAAAAATCGCCCTAAATCTAATAGCACAATTCTGTACAACCAATTCTTTATTGAACAATTCATTTAAAACCATGAGGGTGAACTCATTGTTACCAGAGCCGATAAAGGCAATGTAACGGTCATTATGGTCAAGACGGACTATATTCAAAAAATGAACAACTCATTCTCCGACACCAATACTTATAAACTTCTCAACAAAGACCCCACTACCTAAGAGCAAACAATATTCAACAAACATTCAAACAGCTCAAAACGGACGGTTACATTGACACCTCGACATATTACAAGCTCATCAATCACAACTCCATTGCCCTACGCGCCTACGGTTTACCAAAAATCCACAAAAATTCTTTCCCATTAAGACCAATTATCTCTACCTTAGACAGTCCATCTTCGAAACTCAGTAAATATTTATTACCTTCTCTCCAACCGCTCAGTGCTCACAACAAATACGACATCCAAAACTCTTTCCAATTCATAGAAAAATTACAAAATTATCAATTCCTTCCAGCCACATTATGATATCTCTTGACGCCGTATCCTTATTCACTAACATACCAACTGACAAAGCACTAGAACTGATAAAGAAAAACTGGACATTTATTCCCCCATACCTCTTTACCACAAAACATTTCTCCATATTCTTTCTTTATGTTGCAAGTCCAGTTATTTTACATTTATGCACATACTTTACCGTCAAATTGAAGGTCTGGCAATAGGAAATTGCCTGTCTCCAGTCATAGCCAACATCATCATGAACGATTTAATTGACTCTGGCCTTCCTTCGCTCCAAAACTCTATTTCTTCTATCTACACGTATGTAGATGATTTGTTTCTCACCATTAACCCAGACCACAATTCCACTATCCTTCAAACCTTCAACTCTTAGCACCTTCGCATACAATTCACTTTAGAAACCGAAAATGACAACAAAATAGCCTTTCTTGACACACTCATCATTCATACATTCACAGCACATTCACACACAACTGGTACACTAAACCCACTTACTCTGGAAGACTACTACACTTCCTTTCAGATCATTCTTTATACCAAAAAAAAACACCATAAAAAAACCTATATAACCGTGCAATCCATTTATCGGACCCATAGTTCCACGAAGACAATATCAAAAATATAATAGAAATACTATCCTATTCATCTAATTCTCAAAACCATCCAAAAATACACAATCAAACCTCCAACGCAGAACCCTCAAAACATTCCACCTAACGCGAATACATTTACCACTCAGTCACCTTCATTACTCACTCTTATTTCCAAAAGAATCAATAACATCCTCAAAAACTTTATCCCCAACCTCCAAACAGGCTTCTCTCCCAGCAACAAACTAAATAAAATCTTCTCAAAAATTAAAGACCCTATTGAAAAATCTAACAAAACACATACGGTATACAAACTTCAATGTATTACACCTAACTGCAACGCTTGCTACGTAGGTGAATCCAAACTGTTTTTACAAAAAAGAATTAGACAACACGAACTAGACATTATTAACAAAAAACTGACAGCACTGCTCTCTCCAAACATGTTCTGACTTTCAATCATTGCCATCGATTTCAATAACCCTTCCATTTTAACCACTTACCCCAACTATTCAAAACGTCTTCTATCCGAATCCTTACAAATTCACCTTCATCCGAATTCTATCAATTTTAAAAAAAGACTAAGAAATCATAACTTCAAGTTACAACAGTATTTTTCTAACCCTAAGAAAAGATACTCGCCAGTAATTTGTTCTTCCAAATTTGAAATTGCCGCCTCACTACAAACATTTTTCTTATCCCTCTCACCCTTCAACAGTTTTTTTAAATTTTAAAAATATTCATCTGTCTTATTTTTTTCTTATTGTTAATACATTTTATTTAATTTACTGTCACTTCTGTTTTATAATTTCTTCTGTTAATATTTCTTTCTTCTTTTTTCTTATAAATCTATGCACTTTTTATAACTACTATACTGAACAATAATGTATTTTCTCCAATAAATTTTTACAGAGCTCCTGAAGAAGCGCACCAATGGTACCCGAAACGTAGAGCAAGAAAGAATTTTTTTTTTCTTTAAAAACTCCTCTGGCCATTGCCGTACAAACAACTCATTGTAAACTGAATATGGTGTAAAAATTGATGGAATATTCAAAATTATATATCAAACTACATTATATACCATATATGTAAATTTTCAAAGGAAAAAAATTATTAACGTAACAAATACAGAGGAACATAAGTCTACATACACTTGTGAAAAGCACAAAAAGTCTCGCTATTTTTTAATGATTAATATTTTGTTGCTCCACCTTTAGCCAAAATTACTGCTAAGACTCTTCGGCGCAAGAACTGCACCAATTTCTTAGTCTTTTCTGGAGTAATTTAATGCTATTCTGTCCAATTAGCGTTTTTCAAATCTTTTTTATCGTATTGTGTGAAATATTTCATGTATTGTGAAATTTCACGTTTTATATTACCCTACAAATCTTCAATTTGATTCAGGTCCGATGACTAAAGGGGGAGTATATAGTGGACAAGCATTATAAAGCAGCCATTCTTTCACTAAATGGGCCGTATGTTTGGGATCATTATTGCGGAGAAATCTAGCCCTTTCCCAAGCGAGATTTTTTTAAAATTATTTCTTAGAATGTCCAAATATAAGAATCTATTCATATTTTTTCAATAAAGACTATTTCCCATACTCCAAAAGCTAACATGCTGCCTCAAACAAAGACACTCCCACCCCCTTGCCTAACTGTTGGAATGATATTTTGTTTTCTTAACCATTAATTCTTTTTTCCTCATACTTCATTATTTTTATCATTTCCAAACAAATTAAATTTCAATTCATGAGTAAAAAGTGCTCGGGCTCAAAAATTACAGACCTTGCCCTTATGTAAAATGGCGAATGCAAGGAGCTTCTTTCATGTTTTGAAGATATGAAAAGTTTCCTTATAACAGTTCTACTGAAAAACTCATGTTTCTTCAAGGATCTGCTCAGGCATCTGAATAGACACTAATTCCATTTGCTGAGGCAGCTTCTTTCTCAAATATGTTGCATATTTCGCCAATATTATTTTGGGATGATTGATTAGGTGAAGATTTGTTTTTCAAAGTAATGGAAACCGCATGACAAAAGAAAAAGATTCCTACAGAAAGGGAACTTCAGTTTGTGCCAGTTCACAAGAAGGGTGACATGAGAGAATGCTCGAACCAAGAGGGATCTCTCTTTTATCTGTGCCTGGTAAAGTGTACTCCAGAATTTTAGAAACAAGATTAAGAAAAGAAGTCGAAAATAAACTGGAGGAAGAGCAATGTGGATTTAGGCCAGAAAGAAGTTCGCAGCATCTTATTTTTGCCCTACGCCAAATAGCGGAAAAGCCATCGAATTCAATAAAACTGTTTATTCTTTTATAGACCTAGAGAAAGCGTTTGATAGGGTGTCGTTGAACGAGTTATGGTCCTCAATACAGAATAAAAATGTAAATAAAGCTCTCCCTCCGGATAGAAAGTTTTTATAAACACTGCATAAACTACGTTAGAACGGCACATGAGTGCTCTTCGGAATTCATCACCACCAAAGGAGTCAGGCAGGAGGATATATTGAGCCCACTGTTATTCATCCTGCTAATGGACGATGTAATGAAAGCATGCAAGCCTTCTTGGAAATTGCAACCTACAGGCAATAAGCTTCAATTATTTTGCGATTGCCGACGACATTACATTGATGGCAACTAGCAATGAAAAAACTCCAAACCAACATTGATGTGAGGGGGCAGGAGTGCGAGAAAAGAAATATGGTATGGTAATTTGCAGAGCAGATGCTACGCTTGCTACATAGGTGAATCAGTGTCTAAGGGAAGCATCTCAAACAGGTATCCTCCTTTAAATATATGGAAGTGTAGATTCACTCAAACGGGAGGTTAACTGATGTGTTGAATGAGAGAACTGCGTCGGGGGGAAGATTATTCCACGCTGTGAGCAAAAAAGAGGTATCCAAGGATGCAAAGAGGAATATCTATTGGAAAACTTGCGTACCCACTATGGTTGCGAATCCTGGGCCCTAAAAGAGAGCGGTAAAAGCCGACTGCAAGCAGCAGAAATGAGATTCTTATGGAAAATAGAGGGCAAAACCAGGAGAGATGGCATTAGGAACAGCACCATTACAGCTAATTTGAACCACTAGGATAAATGATTGAAAAAATGCAACTGCGATTGTTCGGTCATGTTAACCGAATGGCAAATGAGATGAGGGTATCGGGAAGAAGACCTAGAGGAAGGAAAAGAAAAACTTGGGAAGAAAACTTAAAGAGCACAGTTGAGATTAGGGGCCTTATGTAGCCCAGAAAATGTCAAGAAATAAAAAAGAATGGCGAACTTTTTGCAGCTCCTCTACACTCACGGGTAGAAGAGGATGTAAGTAAGTAACTATTTTGGGACACTTCACTTTTTTTTACTAAATTATGTTTATCAGAGCAGATAATTTAAAAGGTCTACCTCTTCTCGGTTTATTACATAAAGTTTTTGTGAAATTATAATTTCTTACAACTCTCTGTACGAGTATACTGCATGACTTCCTTTTATTCTTTTGCCAATTTCATGCTTGGTAAGCCATCACTGCTAAATCTAATAATGATTTGACGTTCCTCAAAAGATATTTCTTTTCGCCTGGCGCTCATTTCACAGATTAACTTAAATTTTTATGTTTTTGGTGTTCGTTACGATTCAATGTTGTAAATTTTTATAACTTGTTACTTTTCAACTTCTAGAAATAAACTGGTTTATTTTACGATAAAAATAACCTTTATTCTGGTCATTACATACAGGTGTATGTTGACTTATGGTTCTCTATGTTTGTTATGTCTTGAAACAAAATTTATTTATCGCGGTTTATTTACTTTTTTTTAGGAAATATTTATTTTTTATTTACATACATATGTATTTGTTATATAATATTCCCTCAATTTTTACAATCCCTATTCAGTTTATTTTTAGGGTTATGCAGAAATTCTTGGGAACTATGAAGAATTTTGTTTCTGGTGGTTACTGATAACTTTTTTCATTTGTGCTAGGATCCACCTCTACAGCCGTCGCCAGAAGTGTTGAATCTAAGGAGAGAGGAGGCCAAATATAAAAGTATTTGTTGACCGTTGTTCAATTATGTTATGAAGAAATTTGGTGAGGATCGGTCAAAAAAGAAACATTCAATTACGCCAACGTTTACAGAGTTTGCTGTCTTTATCAAGGCAAATATATAGATAGTTGTGAAGATGTGGAGAAAGAATTCTTAAACATACACATTTGTTACATCGCAGAAACATAAAAAAGAAATTAGTAACTTTTAATTTTATTTTTTATGTTTCTGTGATGTAACAAATTTGTATGTTTAAAAATTCGTTCTCCACATCTTCACAACTATTTGTATATTAAAGCCTGGATAAAGATAGGAAACTCTGTCGAAACGTTGGATAATTGAATGTTTTTTTCTTGTCCTGGATAAAGCTTACTTTCCAGGTCATATCACCCTCAACATTTTTTGAACCAGATCTGTGCAGCCCGTGATCTGCACAGAGTCTTCCCTTTCTACTTCATTAATTTCGGAAGCGGCATTTGTGGCAATAGCCTTTTTTAAAGTAGTAACGCAAAATCGCCCGAATTTTTAGATTCAACTAGATCATTTCTCAAATCGTTCATAAATCGCATAGATCTTTCCATAAGCTGGTACGAGCATAAACACAAACTAAAAGTGAATAAGAAAGTAAATAAGAAACGTTTGGTAAATTAGTGTTTAGAAGAGTAACTTTTAGTAAAGTGCTGTGGAGGAAAAAAAACGCAGACTTTTGTCACACCCAGTATTTGGATCTTTTAGCTATTATAGATGTTAGTGAATGACTGAAACCGGTTAGATGGATGTAAAAAGAAGCAGTCCTTGAAGAAGAGAATAACCAATTTTAGAATGGTACCAAAAAATTGGATTGGGGAAAGCCTAATCGATTTCCTTTAAATGGGTAGGTGGACTCTCAATACTCGAAAATATCAGGGATTTCTTCCGCCTGCTTTATTTTATGATCACGAACCGGCTCTGGGCGATCGTCCATATTCAAGATGTCTTGATAAACACTGTAAGATCACCAAGTTGAGGAATATTAACAAGTTAAATACTTTATGATACCCTCTATGTTAAGTCTCTCAAGTCTCTTAAGTTAAATACTCTATGATACGTACCCTGACTTTACATTGTGCTAGTCAAAGATCTCACACTATTGATATATGAAAGCTCGTAAAGAAAAGTCTGTTTGAACTTGGGTTATTTACAACTAAAATCTTCCACTTATAAAGCACTTTTTTTCCCTTCTTTTTTTGTAATAAGAAAATTTAACAGACTTTTTGAGGGGAGTTGTTAGAAGTTGGGGTTTCTGCTAAATTACTATTTGAATATTTTTTTGTATGATTTCCTATTAGCTGTTTGATTACTAAAATTTGTTGTCGCTGACAGTGATGACCAAAATTTGTTGTACAAATTCCAAGTTTTAAAAAAAAATTGTCACGTAAAACAAAAACATTGATGGACCCACCCTCAATGCTAAATTAAACTGAAGAAAAAACCCCATAGCTAAACTAATAGAAATTGACGAGGGTTCATGATAATCTCAATTTGCGCATACTTTTTGAGTCATACCCTGATATTCGTTGCTCATTGGGCTAAGATCATCTCCTTTCTACACTATTGTAATTTTGTTTGGAATGTACTGAAACTTGAAGAAATTCGCAAATGATCAGCGAAATGCTTGGAACCTTTACGCTTGAAATGATTTTCAAGAGAATGCTACCTTCATTTACAAGCGATTTTTTAATGCCTGTTTATAAACTAGAAATACATAAAAGCACTTATTTCATTTTCGAATACATACTTTCTTAATAGGACTATCAGTATCCGAATCAGAAAGAACAATACATGGAATATTTTTTGTTTTAGTTCGACTGATAATTTCCTCATTTTCATCATCCAATTTAACACTTTCTGCTAAGCTTCTCAAAGGACTTTTCTCTGGACTTATTATTCTTCGCCTTTTTTTCTTTTTCAACTCTACGGTCGCTTTTCTTTTGGCATTTCTTCTGTTACGTTTTTCCAAATTCAACATACGTTCAGCCAATTCCAACTGGGAAATTTCACTTTCTTCAATTTCTTCACCTGATGTATTAACACAGAATGAATCCTATAAAAGACAGTTTGCTACAATCAAAGACATAACACAAAAAAGTTAATCACATAAAATCTAATAGAAAGCCCATATTTCTACAGAATTTTGTTATTATCAGGGTTGTCACAGTTCAATGTGAAGATTTGACATTACACTGTGTTAAGTCATAAAATTGTCTGTTAGTCTGTCATTAAACATGATCGTGCATTCACGCGCCCGTCCACCTTTGGTCTACGCATTTTTTCCTAATCCCTAATCCTCTTAATATTTTTTTATTTATTTATTTGTTTTTGGATATTCCATACAAATAGAGTTGAGTTTGTAAGTCTCTTTCAGTGTTACTTGAAGCTTGAAAATTACAATCATAAATACTTACATAAAAATTGCAATATTAATACAATTATTACAATCTAAAGGAACGTAAATGTAAACAATCAAAAAGAAAACAAAACTTTGAAGTATTAGTGAACAAAAAACTAAATAGAAACTGAAAATATCTAGTAATAATAAGAAGAAAAAAAAAAAACTTTTCTCGTATTATATTATATTTTATAACAAGTAGTTAACATTAAAATAAACTTGACCCTTATAACAGGCAGTAAATATAAATGCAATGGTATTTCTAAAAAGTAAACATCCTTATTTATCTTATTTACTTACTATTATTATTATTATTTTTTTTTTTTCCCTATTCATCAGTAACTAAACTTCTCATTTCTAAAGCTGCTATAGTGAAATAATATAACTGATTTAATTGACTAATATCAGATACTTGGAGCAGTCGTATAGCATTGTCCATCTCATTCACTGTTCGATCTACATATTCAATTAAGTATTTATTTCTGTAACCGTGATAAATTGGGCAGGTAATTAAAAAATGATTTAAGTTATCAGGAGCTTGAAGGTTGCACATTGGGCAATGATCGTCACCATTAAATTTATATGATCTACCTTTATAAACGATTCTGAAATATAAAGGTTGACACATTCTTAATTGACTTATTAATCTTAATTTAGATGTCTGGGTTCTCAAATTTAGGTAAGGTTCCCCTAACCCCAGCGAACTTATATTCCTATAATTCGGATTAAATTGAGAATTCAAAACGGAATTAATATCAAGGCACCATATATGATTCTTAATTTTTTCAATGGCATTTCTCAGATCTAGTTCTAATAGTGGTTGATTGCAGAGGTTTAGTAAATTGTTCATACCAATAGACGTTAATCTATGTTCCAATGTGATAGCCAGTTATATTTAAAGACAGCACCCTTATTCAGTTTTAGACTACTCAAGGTTTGTAGGCAAATTTTCGGTAGCCTATCCTCACTTAGGGCACCAACCTTGGTCCACCAGCGGAGCATTCGTTTCAAAACCTCTACTTCAATAGATTCCAACCCTGTTTCTAACCGGACAAAGTGGTTAGGCGTGTTTCGCGGCCAGTGATATAAGTTTTTAAAATATTGCAACTGCACACTTCCAACTTTCGACTATATAACGGGGCCCAGATTTCAGCCGAATATAACATTACAGAGGTAACCATCGCCCCCAGCAAAACTTTTTTTGTATTTAAAGCATCAGATTTACTTTTTAGTAAAATTTCCCTTACTTTGAATAAAGCTAGTTGTCCCTTTTTAACAGACTCATCTGCCGCCTGTGAAAATAATCCAGACCTGGAAAATAAAACGCCCAAGTATTCATAATTTTTGACAATTTCAATTCTATTTCCATTATAAAACAAGGGCTTTACATTTTTTAATTTACCCCCTCTACTAAAAA
Organism: Triatoma infestans; assembly: GCA_011037195.1. Classification (NCBI taxonomy): domain Eukaryota; kingdom Metazoa; phylum Arthropoda; class Insecta; order Hemiptera; family Reduviidae; genus Triatoma; species Triatoma infestans. Next base: position 44,209 of record JAAEAF010004101.1, on the reverse strand, counting down.
CCAAGATTTTAGTTTTATCTACGTTAATTTGGAGGGAATTTTGGCTACAGTAATTCGATAAGTGTTTGAGTTTTTTGTTTGCTCCTTGCCAACTGTCGTCTAGAAGCACTAAGTCATCTGCGTACATGAGGCCTAATGCTTCTCTCTTATTAGTGATACTTATACCCGTGCAACCACTATTTTCAAATGAAGAAATTATATTACAAAGGAATAATGAAAATAGCAAAGGGCTCAATGAGTCACCTTGCAATACCCCTTGCGATATATCAATAATCTCCATATCAGAATTTTCTTTCATTATAAATTTGGCATTTTCATAAATATTTTTCAAAATTCTTATAATTTTCCCACTTAATCCGAGACAGTGAAGTTTAGCCCACAGCTTAGAGTGATCTAACGAGTCAAAAGCCCGTTTAAAATCAATAAATGTAGCAAAAACGTTCCTTTTCCGGTAACCGAGGCTTATATTAATAATCGAACTTAACACAAATATGCAGTCACAGCAACCTCTTCCCAGTCTAAAACCATTTTGCTCTTCCGGTATCAGTTTCTTTTTTTCGGCCCATTCCATAATACGTTTTGCTAGAATAGAGGTGAATAATTTAGTGATACAGTTAGTAAGAGCTATACCCCTGTAATTACTTGGATCCTCAATATTACCCCTCTTAAATAAGTGAAATATTTCAATTTCGGTCCATTTTGATGGAACAACTTCTTGCTCTAGAATGGTATTAAAAAAATTTAATACGTAGTGTTCCCAATTAGATGGCATTAGTTTATAGATTTCGTAAGGTAAATTATCTGTGCCAGACGCCTTTCCGAATTTACTATTTTTTATTGCCAATTGTAGCTCTGTCAAAGAAATATTGGAATCTAACAAGGAATCAGTAATATCGAATAGCTCATTATGATACCGATGTCGGTTCGGATAAAATTTCCTATAATAATGAGCAAATTTTTTAATTGAAATTGGAACATAAGGTGGTTTTTTCGTACTGAAGACTTTAACTGTTTGCCAAAAAGTTTTTGCATTAGAGACATTTGAAAGCCGATTTAGCACGTCATCAAAATATTGCTTCCGCTCAGACTTAACTGTAGCCTGATATTGTTTTTTAGCTATTTTAAAAAGGGAGAAACTATCTTCAGTATAACCACTTTTCTTTAAATACTTATAGCTTAATCTCAAATTCTTTTTTGCTTCGCGACATTCATTATTAAACCATATTTTATCTTTCAGGAAAACATTAGCTCCTGGATTAATTTTGATTTTATTAAATCTTACCAAACCTGAAGAGATAGCACAATCGTTAAAACAATATAATAAATTTTCAAATAACAATTCTGGTTCGTTCGAATGATAATAAATATTATTTGCATTTAAAAGTAGATTTAAAAAGTTATTTACGTTTGTTTCGTTCCTAACTATACTGTATTTACCTACAATTTTTCTTACTTCTCTCTTTTCACTATAATGGTAAATTCTATCAAACTTAACAACTACAGGTAAATGAGAGCTTATTTCTGGAATAGGAAATACCGTTAAGTCAAAAATACTATCAAATAAACCGGGTGTTATCCAAACTGTATCAACAATACTCTTACCAATGGACGTAATGTTAGTGAACTGAGCTGGACAATCGCCATAAGTTCTCCCATTAAAAATTAAAAGGCCATTCTCTTCCATAAATTTATTTAACTTCCTACCCCTAATATTACAAACAACATCTAGAGTACTTCTACAACCCCTTAAATGACTTCCTTCAAAAAGGTATTCTTCTAACTGATTTAAAACTCCTATTCTAGCATTTAAGTCACCACCAATTATAATATTTTCTAACTTATCTTTGGATTCTATATGCAGGATAACTTCACCTAAATCTTCAATACATATATTATCATCTGCACTTGGGCTCCAGTACACATTACCAACAATATACGGTTTATAGGAATCATAGACTTTAACAAATAAACTCAAATCTGATGAAGCTACCCATGAAGCATTTTTACAACTATTTTTATTAACAAACGTGAGCAGGCCGCCACTAGCTCGACCTTTCTCCTTAATTTTAACAGCTTTTGTATGAAATTCATAAAAATTATTTAGCCAAGTGGGTTTGACAAATGAATCTGAACTAATGAAGGTTTCGGAAAAACACATCACTGTTTTACTAATTAAAAAATTAATTACATCTGACTCTACACTAAACATCTTATTAAATCCTTCAATATTCCAATAAACTATATCAAAATTTTTACCTTTAAGCTGACTTATAGATTCACCTTGAGAATGAAAGCCATCTAATACTTTTTTGTCTTTAATAAAAAAGAGTCCAGTGGCTTTATTTGTGATGGTGTAGCGAATGACTTAACCTTTCTTTTCTTTAAACTTCCTCGTTTACTTGTTTCAGTTGTGTCCGTCTCTGTACCTTCCAAAGCCTGTTCCCCTCCGGAATATTCCACCTCCGATACTGGTTCAGTGAATTTTTTCGTTATATTTTGTATATCTTCCTCCGAACGAATTATATATACAGGAGACTGATCATCTTCCCTTGCCAAAACTTGTTGTTTTTGAACCATACATATTTCAATTTATTTTTCGCCTGAAGGCCTTTCAATTCCTTAAATAATTTAACATTGAAAGGTGATAAAAGTTCTGAGATAAACAGAGGTTTAGCAGGAGTTACAGAAAACAGTTCTGTAGTTAGGATATCATTTTTACTCTTCTTTTTCTTTAAAAATTCTACTTTATCAACATTCCTGACAAACTTAATTACTAAAAAACCAGCTGATGTTCTTGTTTTTACACGATAATAACTGTCCACCATACTATCTGCATATTGAAAACCTATGGCTTCACAAATACATTTGAAAGTACTGAGAATATCTCTACTTTCTTGTTCTGGTATATTTATAATTTTAATACCATTATAATTAGATTGTTGGTACATTTGATTGCATTGCTGCTTTAATAATAGAACTTCATTTTTTAATTTAATATTTTCCTTTTTTAAAACATTCATTTCCGTATTACATTTTTTATAGTGATCATTTAACTTAGAATCGACACTGTTAATATCTTTACTAAAAGTGTTATCTCAGCTGTAAGAGCCTCAAGCTTAGTGAGTAATAAGGTAGTGGGATCTGACCCCACTCCAACCGTACCTGCAGTCCCCACTCCAGCTTTATCAGACTGTCCCCCTCCAAGCACTTGTTTATCACCAAGCATTTTATTTAACAAAGCACACTAATTCAACAATTAATTAACTGCTTATTATTCGTTATTAATTAAAGATATTACAAATTTAACTCATCCACTATAAAGAACAAGAAAAGATCTTCAAAATGACATAAAAACCTCGCTAAACTTCCTGTTTTTACTACTAAAATTAACGGGTTTAACAGAGAGCGATAGAAACGTGTCTTGCCCTTATGAACGCACAAACTCAACCCCTAATCCTCTTAATATTTTCCTTCATTTTTTTAATATCTTTTATTTCTTTTTTTTTAATGTTCTCAAAACTTAACTTCACGTTTTTGTGCGTACTATTTTGTAGACTTTCTCACGCTATTTCAAATACCTTGTCTCTCCAACTTTCTTTCGACTGGCCATCCGGCCAAAGCCCTAGTTCTTACTTGACTGACGTAAGCTAACAGAGAACGAAGGGATTAGCTCAGTGGTAGCGCGCTGGGCTAGCAACGCGAAGGTTCCGGATTCGAATCCAGCAGGCTGCCCTTAGATTTTCTCTTCCTCGGAGCCTCTACAATTCACTGTCCGGTGGTGGGCAGTGTTGTCTGTAGCTAGAAAACACTGCCCGGAGCCGGCTGTGCACTGAAAAGGCTCCAGGGGGCACAATAGACCTTGCAGATCGCAGTCCAATAACCCCTACAACAATCTACAATCTACTTTTCTTGTTTTATAGAACTGGTTGAATGTACATTCCTTCCATTACTATCATTAGCCTCTGGGCTGATTATAGTTAGCACACTACGCGCCTGTATTTTATGACTGGTGTTGCCTTTCAGCCTTCAGAGGTAAATATGCTGCAGGTGTCTATTTATACATCACTGCCACGCACACTTACTTACCTCCAAGTTCAAGATTGCCCCTAACAAGACCATGCCCTCCCGCGTCTAGAGCTCTGCAGGGCTCAATTGCTGGCCAAGCTGCTGGATACTGTCCATAATCGCTTGCTTCTGCTCCTCGGAGTCCTCATTACCGCATTTTCCGGTTCGACGGTCATCCTATCGTGGATCCGCGGGGAGAATTACCGTTGGAAAGCTTTTGTTGGAATCGTGTTGCAGAGATACAGAACCTTCGACCGACGGACTCGTGGCATCATGTCAAGTCCGAGGATAATCTTACCGATTGCGCATCCGGAGGAGTGGCGCCTCACTGTCTTCTCATAACTCCTTATGGTGGAAGAGGCCCCACTGAATCTCCGCCTTTCCATCCCTTTGGCCTCAGTTTTTCGCGCCGCTCGATGAGCCTTCCGTCGAGCAGGAAGCTAAACTCCCTACCACCGTTATTAGGTACCGTCACTTCTGATGAATCCTATATTGAACGGTTTTCCTCGCTAACAACCCTTAAGCGAATCACCGCTTTTGCCTCCACTTTTCCTTCAATTGTGGCACTCCCTCCACTCTGCGCAAAGGTTTTCTCATTGCCTCTGAGACCCAGGAGGCCATGCTCACATTGATTCGCTACGTACAATCTTCACATTTGTCCACGAAGATGCAAGAGGCTCAAAATCCAAATTCCTATTACCGCCTGGATCACCAGGTACTTCGCGTCGGCGGCTCATTTGCGCCTCTGCCTTATGGAGGATTCCACTATTCACACTATTCTCAAGAAGCATCACCTTTCTCAACTAATTATCGATGACGCTCATTCTCGTCTATCCATGCTGGGGCCCTCGCCACTCAAGTTTATTTCCGTCGCCCTTAATGGATTCTCGGCGGTCGTTACGTAGTGCGCCACCGTCTTATACGAGGGTGGTTTGAAAAGTTCTCGGAATGTACTAGAAAGAAGTGTCTTACCTCGGTGGAACTGCTTTTATTTTTTAACATAGTCTCCCTGTAGACTAATGCATTTGGTCCAGCGATGTTCCAATGCCTTTATCCCATCTCGAAAATGAGATTCCTCCAGGCCTGCAAAGTACCTCTCCAATTCGGCTGTCAGTTCTTCCGTTGTAGGAAATCTCCGTCCACCGAGGAAAATTTTCAGCTTGGGGAAGAGATGAAAGTCTGATGGTGCCAAATCAGGTGAATAAGGTGGATGTGGCAACAATTCGTACCTCAGTTCATGACGTTTTGCCATGGCAATAACACTTGTGTGCGGGCAGGCGTTGTCCTGATGAAAGATTACTTTCTTCCTTGCCAAACCAGGCCTTTTTCCGCGTATCTTTTCCTGTAGTTGGTCTAGGAGGTTTGCATAGTATTGCCCCGTAATTGTTTGGCCAGTAGGAAGATAATCTATCAGCAGAATGCCTTTTGCATCCCAGAAAACTGAGGCCATGACCTTTCCGGCCGAACGTACTGCCTTTGCTTTCTTTGGTGGTGGTGACTCAGCATGTTTCCACTGCTTTGACTGCTGTTTTGTCTCTGGGGTATAGTAGTGGACCCAAGTTTCATCTGTAGTCACAAACCGGCGCAAAAAATCTTGTTGGTTGCGCTGAAAACGGGCCAGACTTTGTTCGGACATTTCCAATCTGGTGCGTTTATGGTCCAATGTCAAGAGCCGCGGCACCCATCTTGCCGATAATTTTTTCATTCCAATTCTTCGGTTAAAATGTGATATACCCGTTCAGATGACATCCCTATAGCTTCAGCAATCTCTCGCACTTTCAGTCGACGATCCTCCATGACCATTTTATGCACTTTTGCGATAAATTCTGGGGTCGTAGCACTTTTTGGCGGTCCACTACGCGGATCATCATCTAAGCTCTCCCGACCAAATTTAAACTCGCTGGTCCACTTGGCAACAGTTGAATATGAAGGAGCAGAGTCCCCCAGTGTGTTCTGAAAGTCGGCATGAATTTCCTTTGCTTTCATATCTTTCTTTACAAAGTACTTAATCACTGCTCGAAACTCAGTTTTTTCCATTGTCACATATCACTACGCGGGAACAACAACAAAGAGTCGTCACTAACACTCTCCTGCAGCAAGAGCACTGACGCGCCACGTGTTCACTCACAAAGGATGTGTGATTATTGCGCGGGAACCTCGTTGCTCTAGCACTGACATCTAGCGGTGATTCCGAGAACTTTTCAAACCACCCTCGTAATATGCAATAAGTGTTTTACCGCCATGCCGCACTCTGTTTACTTCTGTTCAGCTGTTGTCTTCGCCGGTCCCTTCCCTATTTCTAGCGCTCGACTCCGCGGTGCTGCGGTCACCAAAGGTTACTTGGTAGCTTTTATCGCCGCGTTCCACCGCTTTACCGCACGCAAGGGCCTCCTGCATCTAATTTAGTTGGTGCCCACAACAAACTCCGCGATCTTGATCGCCTGCTGAGCGCAAATCTCATCAACTTGCCGTTTTCAGCACCGCCTCCGTAGCCGGCACTGATTGGCGGTTTATCCCCCCCCCGGCCAGCCCGCACTTTAGGGGCCTTTGGGATGCCCCAATCAAGTCGGCTAAACACATCTTATCCGCGTCATCGGCGACCAGCGCCTTACATAAAGAACTTCTCACCGTCGTGACACAAGTCGAGGCAATCTTTTACTCGCGCCCTTTCCTCTGTCCCTAGTGGCTTCCCGGTGTAGGTCCTGTCGAAGAAAGCGACTAAAAGGGGGGAGACCCTGCATTGGACGAATCGTATCTTCTAATAAGTTATGTATGAGTCCTTGTGTGGAAAGTAAAATCTAGTTGTGTCACTCTTACTTCAACAACTAGAGACATTTTGGCGTAGGCTTGTGGCGAAGCCATCGCCCACCCTGGGGATGCAATCAACCTCTGGCTCTCCAGGTTGGGGATTCCCCCCCCAACCCATCCTGGTCCTTTCCCCTTGCAGGGTTGCCTGCAAGTTACCCGGGTTACTGAGACCCCTGTGCTTGAGGCACCCATTTGCTGGATGTGGGCGGTTACTAGAACCAGCTAGAGAGTGCCTTCTCTAGCTTCTGGTAGTGGAGTGTGACCACGCTGTAAGATCACTCTGCGCGCTGGTTCAGCGTATCTCAACCTTCCCTTAAATGGGTCAAGGGGGGAGTGCTTCGGCACTTCTGCTATGGTAGGGCATTACACTAAAAGTCCTTCCATGGTGGTGACATCCCCTTCTTGTTAAAAGACGATCCCGTTGCTCGCAACGGGGAACCGGTACACCCGAAAGGGTAAGTAAAAAGATCCCCCGAAGTACCAGGAGGAAAAGGGGTATACGGGAAGAATGTCCCTATTGGCTTCGAAACCGCTTACGCCGGGCCACGTTTTGATCTTTTTGAATCTTTCGCCCACTCACCGCGCCTCCTGAACGGGACTGTCACTGTTTCATCGCCTCCCCGCAAGCAACTGATACAACGGATTCTGCAAGACCTGTGGAAGAAGAGATGGCGCCAGGAATATCTTCACACTCTACAGCAGAGAACCAAGAGACTGCTTCCCGCCACGGATATTCCGCCTGGCATCGCTGTTATCACCCATCAGGATAACGTCCCTCCGCGCCAATGGCCTCTCGGCGAATTACCGCCCTGTACCCGGGACGTGACTCTGTCCATCGCGTCGGCGATATGCAGCCCGCGTCCGGTGCCCTTTCGCCAAGCTCTGTCCGCTCCCTTCCTAGTAATCCTCAGAAGCTGATCTCAAGGCGGGCGGGACGTTAACTCGTAAGTTTGTCTGTTAGTCTGTCATTAAACGTGATCATGCATACGCGCGCTCGTTCTCCATTAATCTACGCCGCTTCTTCCTAATCCTCAATCCACTTACCATTTTCCTTCCCTTTTATCATCTTGTATTTCTTTTTTTTATGTTCTCAAAACTTAACTTAATTTTTCTCGTACTATTTTGTAGACTTAGTTTTTATATTTATTGTTATAAAGTGCAGTATCTATTTAATAATTCTTTTTGTTGGAAACGGATCAAAAGGTCTTTCTTTACCTGTTACATTACAATTGATTTAAGTCAAGAAAACTGAGAATCTGAATATACAAAACTATAAGGGCTACCCCAAAAGAATTTTACTATCAAAATAATATACCTTTCTGAGATTTAATAAACAACAATTTAGTTATACTTACATTGACATATTCAGTATCCTGTTCTACTTGTTGCGAGTAAATGTCATCCATATTGTCACACAGTTTATCCATTGGGATTTTAAATTTACCTCTTCCACCTTTAGGGCTTCTAAAAAAAATATAAAGCTTGAAATTTTATAGATTCATTTACATGGGCTTTAAACAAAACAAAAAATGGATTCGTCGTTAATGCAGCTTTGTATATAAAATTATCGTTAAAAAGCTTCGTACAAAATCCAGCTTTATATATACTATTTATTAACTAGTAATGTTTTTGTTGGAAATGATGAGTAATCAATATGAGATCAGCACCGTCTACACGCTTTTAAAGTAGTTAGACATATTTGAGGAGTGTACCAATGCCAAATGCACTACAATCTAGGTCTACTATAATTCGTGAATTTGTACTTTGAATGAACTCTTGTATAAACTTGTGTGTTGTAGGATCTGAACTGGAGTTGGCTTATGCAAGTACGTTAAACCCAAATATCTGCCTAATCAACTGTAGAATACATATTAGTATATGATTAATGAAAGTGTTACTCGCGTTGGTGGCTGAGTCCTCTGAGGAATTTTTTTTTTCTTACGCCATGAGTTCGGCTATTCAGCCACTCTTGAGAGGTCACATGAAAACATTCTCGGCCGCGAACAACTTCATTCATCTCCTGAAGAAAAATTTAATCGATTCTTCCCTGTTATTTACCAAAATAGATTCTTTGGGATTACAGTGGCAGGGTCTAATTTCCTTCTCCATAAACAGACCCAGAACCGATTAGATCTGGGTATTACGGAGCTCCTGGGTAAACGGGCATTAACTCCACACTAGCCCAACATTTTTTTTAAGAAGAAATTCGAATTTCGGGGGTATGATCCCATGATGGCAAGAAGGTGACCCAGTATCGTGAGAATAAGTAAGGAACTATATAGTTCACGAACCTTGATAGTGAAGGCCAGAATTAAATGGCCGTTAGGAACCACGCAGCCCCCCCCCCCCATAAAAATCGCTATTAGGTAAGCCTTGGTCTTTTAGGGCCTGTTCTGCCAAAGGGAAACGCGAAATTAAACAGTTGCGAACTCTAAAAACCTTTTTTTTGTTATTCTACCGAGTTGCTTGGTCTTAAGGCTGCAACTTGTTCCTGGTATCATGATCCGAGGACGAGTAGGCGCTTAAAAAAATGTACTATCTGGCGTTGAAGAGCTGAATTCTATACGGATATGTTATGAGGATAGAAGAGGCAAGGAGGCCGAAAAACTTATCCTTTATCAGCCCGAAGAAAGAAGAAAAATGAGGAAGTCCAAGAAAGAAAGAAAATGGGAGTGGAAGAAGGTACGATCGCAAGGGGACAACACATGATTGGGAAAACAAAGTTTCCTGGAGAATGGGCATCGGGATTTGCTAAATAGAATAAAAGTAAAGTAAAGTAATGCCTATTTTTTTCAGGCGGGCTTAACGTCCAACTACCAAATTAGGTGTCGTGGACGGGGGCGGAAGCACCTACTTTACTATTAATATTTTTTAAACAAATATAAAATTTAGCAGTTATACACTGGACTCGAACTGGGGTCCTCCCACTTACAAGTCCATGCTCATAACCACTACACCAATACCCGCCCCGCTAAATAGAGTAAAAACCCGAAATAATAATAATAGAATTTCAGATGGAACAGATACTAGGTAATATTGTTCCCTAGACACCTATGTAAGCGCAGAAGTATGTAAATGAAAAGTTTAATGTACTTGATGATTTGGAGAGTTTGCTTAATACACTAAAAAACCAATTACTTGTGCAAACCTCTTTAGCAACTTTATTTAATGAGAGGCATTTGTGAGATGAGTGTAGTAAATATTGTTTGTACAGGGATACCCAAAGCAAGATACAGCAACCAAGACATTGTCCGGAAAGATCGCTACACTCAATTAAGAGGCACAAAACGTTTTTAATCAAAAACTATTGTAATACTTAATAGATCGAAGATATTCAATATGAGTATCATTTCCAGCTTGATAATGGCTTTCATCATTGATGAAACTATCATCCATATCGTCCAAACTGCTATTGTCACTATCATCGGGTGAAACTTCACCGCTGACATCGGCCTCTTTCTCTATAAAACCGTTGCCCTAAAATACAGAGAAACAGTTGAGAAATGTTCAGAAATTTTGATGGACACACAAACTAAAAAAATAAACTCAAACTGATTCAAAACTTTACTTACGACTGAAGTTTTAGATCTTTTTGAAACTTTTTTAATTGGTGAAGGTGACGCACTATTAAAACTGAAATCTTGTTTTCTTTTTTTACATTTTACATTTGTCTCTTCGAATACATCATCGTCGTCGCTATCAAGAAATTTCACATGATGTAAACTATTTTCTATTTTATTATCACTAATACCAGTTTTAGATTTAAGTACTGGTGATAGTTCTACTTTTTTAGAAACACTTACAGTTTTTATGTTTAAAACAAAACTATTTGCGCAACTAGATATGTTTGACTCTGTTGAATCATTTTTCATTTTTCTAGTAACTACTTCCTGTTTATCAATATTACTACTGTTATTTTGTTCAGTTTTGTTTGGCAAATTTGTTTCATCTATTTGTGACACTCTATGATTTTGTTTCCTTTTAAATATTTTAAAATTTGGTTTTGAAGTTCTTTGTGTTTTATGCGCGGTGAAATCAAAATCAGAAAAAAATGAATCATTTGATGAGAGATATATATCTTTTTTAAAAAATTCACTTTGAGTACAAGAATTTTCTTTCTTATCTTTTTTCAAAGTTTCAAAATTTGGTTTTAATATTTGACTTTTAAGCTCTAATGAAGAACTAGAAGTAATATCTACAATTTCATTGATTTGACTTTCATTTTGATTATCTTTTGAAACTGGATGAGTTTCCTCACCCAACGTTGAACTAACACACTTTTTACTGGGCGAAACTTCAACGTTCTTCATTATGTTTTCACTAAAAGATTTCTCATTTGCTAGATTAAAATCCTGTGCAATGGAAAGTTTAAAAATTTGTTGACTTTTATTATAGAAATTATTCACATTCTGATGTTTTACATTATCTTCCATTCTTTCCTGTTTGAATGTTTCTATTTCATTAACCATCTGCGTAATGCCGATCATTGTACTTGTACCGGGTGTTTTGCTACAAATTTCACCATTATCTTCTGCATCACTTTCAAATAGATCACTCAAATTCCATACCCCATCTTCTTCTACAGATTCGGCATGTTTTTCTGCAGAGAATTTTTCTGGTGAAAACTTATTAACGTAAGTAGCTTTATTAGAACTAGTTTTCAGCGGCAATGGGGTAGAACTGACTAATTTTGATGTTTCAAAATTGTTTAAACTTATATTTTTCAATATATCTGGGGTATTTTCCCAAAATTGTTCCTTCAAATTCGAAAATCCTTTTGGAGTTGTAATTTTATTTGTAGCATTGTTTGTTGGTTTAGATTTAATTGGGCTTGGAGTGATCTCTTCTGTTTTGGTTTTATTTTTCCTCCCAACTCTTTCAGCAATTTCCAAGTCTTTTTCTTCATCATTGATGAATAAATCATCAATACTGGCAAACTCATCAGAATCAAATAAATGAATTTCATTAATTTCCGCAATTTTCTCTGGCACTGATAATGCCTGTCTAGCTGAACTTGTATTAATTTCCTCATCGGGATTTTCCAACCCCCCTTTCTCATTGGTAATAGTATTTATTTTCAATAAATAATCTAAATTTTTGTAAATATCTTCCAAACTTGGTAAATCAATTTGTAGTCCAGATGATTGGTAACTTAAATGGAAATCTTTCGGAAATAGATATTTATCGAGTCTTGAACAAATCTCAACATTTTTTCCAAGCTTACATCTAAAAATATCACATTCTTTTTGAATTTTCTTTACTTGTAATTGGTCTAATTCAAATAACCAAAAAATATCTTCAAGAAAATCTAATGGACCTAAATGTTTATATGATACTGTAGGTGAACTAGGTACAAACTGAGGAGGTGATTCTGAATCTTCTATTAAATCAATAACTTCAAATTTTGGTAATTTTGTTTTTTCAGTTGTCGCTGTCATACATGTCCTAATATCTAATATTTTTCCACTTCTTTTAACATTTTCTTTTTTAGATTTTCGACCTTTTTTAATTTTTACTTGATTTTCATCAGTTTCTAAAGGCTGTTTACGTTTTTCTTTTTCTCTGTTGTCTGGAATCTTCTTATTTGGACTATCGTTGATAATAATTGTCTCTGGAATTTCACAATCTATTAATATTGAATTGATGATAAATAAATTATAATAAATGATAAAAGTTTTCTTTTCTGCAAATGTAACGTAAAAAAAAAAAAAAAAAAATGCTTAGTTATTCACCTTGATACATATCATCAAGTTTCTTTGTATTTCTGCCCAATTGCAGCAAATGACAGAGTATATCAGTTTCGTTTGAATGACTTACTAAATTTGTGGCTTGTTTTTCCAGATTCCAATCATTCCAATGTGATAAAGTACTTATTCTTTTATCTAATAATTCTTCCAATCGCATTTTCTTATCTGAAATTCATGTATTTATTTCTAGCCAAATTAAAACTGATACTTTATTCTGTAGATAAACTTTAGATAAATAAATAAGCTTACCAAAAGCTCTATACCACATTTCTATTCTTTTAGGTAGCCTATCTAAATTCAATTCTAACTTCCCATTTACGGCTTTAATCTTAAAAAAAAAAAAAAAATAATTAAAAATTTGAAACATTTTTCAAAGAAAAATAATAGAAAAATACTTGTTCGAAAATATAAAGATTGCTCAATATTAACTGCATGTGGGTTCGTTCACATCTAGTCTTACACTTTGGGATTTTTCAAAGAACCAGTCTTTTAATGTAATAAAAAATTATTTTATTATATATTATCTTTGAGGTTTCCGCGGCCATTTTCATGAAAAACACTTGAGTTTCCGAGTTGAGACCGCGTCATTGGCTTGATAGAAACCGATGTTTCGTCTACATTGTAATAAGCCTTTTCAGGGTCGATTCACCTTGAAAACCAAATGTTGCAATTATTATATATTTTAAAATCGATTTTTTTAATACTTTAATAATAATTACAATTGGAAAAGTTTGTAAAGGTTTCTTATTTCGAATCAAATCACTAAATCTTCTATATATATCGACCCGGCAGCATTTATACTGACTTTTAATGAAACATTTTTTAAGATATTAACATTTACAATTCAATTAATCAGAAAGCCTTTCTGATCAAATTATTTGTGGTTTCTATACTTTTCTGGTTCTTTGTAAAGTTTTAAACAATCTATAAACATTTCCGGAGTTATTTTCAATTAGTCGGTAGTATATCTAAGATACCGTCTGAAAATTCAACGAACTGAATCCACATGCAAGGAAGAAGTGCTAGGAGTTCGCATTATGAGGATCTATCTCACTTTCTTCTTACTTCATTAAGCTGTTCTGCTGTTAAGAATGGTGATTTCTGCGGACCAAAACATTTTCTGATGTCAATCTGTTTGTTTTTTATGGGTTTTGACGGTGATATTAATTCTGTTGCGTTGATGTGAACTAATTGTTGTTTAGGAGCAATATCTAATAAACAAATAAAGGTTTATTGACTGTTTAAAAAAAAAAACTGACAAATGAAAAGCTATTCAGCAAATTTTTACTTATGGGAATCATAGACGGTGAATATTGGCGAAGACTAGATTTAATCACATCAGAATTGACAATACTGTTAACATAAGCTTTTCTGGCGGCCATTGCTGCATGAAATTTCTAAAAAATAAATATAGAAATAAACATTACAATTGTGATAGACTAAAAAAATATCACTTCACATGCTTTATTACTATTGAAAAACTTTAATAATTTTCATATATCAAACAGGTAGAAAAATAACAATTTTGAAGTAAATGGTTAGTTGCGCAATACTGGACAATATCTGTGATTGTGTCCGACATAGCAAGAGCATGTTTTTCAGTTTCTTCAACCATCCTCCTAGTTTGGTTTAATAAGATATTACAGAAACATGACTTCCAAAGTAGTGACCCAAAAGAAAGTTTGATAAGTGGAAGTCTTCGTTTGCATCTGCTCTTATCATACCAAAATCTGAGAATGTATAAAATTCCAATATCCAAAATCCAATATCAGAACCGAGAAAAAGAAGAAAAAAATGCATATACAGTGAAAGTTCCAATTGGGACATGAATGAAATATTTCAACAAAAAGAGAAATTAAAATTAAATCAATAAATTTTAAATGTATGCAACATTTATAGAAAACTATTAGTTGGAAGTTTTCCATTTGAAGAAGTGATCTACATACCTCTAGCTCTTTTCCTTTTGTGACTAATACGACACATCTTCCTTTTCTTTTTCGACCAGTACGTCCTAGTCTCTGAACAAGGCGTACAGGAGATTTCTGAGTTTCCATCAACAAAATAAGGTCCACTTCGCCAATGTCCAGGCCTTCTTCAGCAACACATGTAGCTACCAGACAGTTCAACCGTCCTTCACGGAAATCTTTTATTATCTGCAAACATGACAAGAATCCAATAGCTATATACCATAAAAGATAATGGCAATCAATATTTATTAAAAGAAAATCTATGATTAAGGTCCATTGCTGAAGGCATTAATGTGCTAAAAACAGAACTAATGTTTTATAAGTTAGGAAGACGAAAAGATTAAAATGCCAAATGCACTATGTATATCCCAGATCCTAGAACTCACATCTATTGTGGCGTCTTTGTATGCAGTGCGAAAGTTAAAAAATGTGCAGCTGATAGTAATTTAATGTCCTAATATCTCTGCAAGCTCTGAGTGTCCTATGTTGCACGATCATTGTGTTGTTTGTATCGTTAGAGTGAGAAGCCGCAGTTACCCTGCAATTACCCCTGAAAAAACCTAGTTTAATTCAAACTTGTTCAAACATTACGAACCCCTTCATTCCGAACTTTCAGACACGACTTCCTCACAAACATTTTGTATCTGTTCCACCATTCAAGTGTTTAAAACTGATGATTCTTGTATAATATTCAAGCGTATGTAATATGTAGACCTATGTAAATAACTTGTAAATAAAAATTCTACCTATCAAGCGTATATAGCTTAATTTGTTTCCTTTCTCTTAATACTGCAAGACAAAGCTCCTCTGACACAGAAAATTGTTTTGTAGCGAACGAAACTCAATCTTGATCATTCTGCCGGATCGATGCTGAAGGTTTCGATAAAATCCGTCAACCAATAAATGCTACATTGCTGTATTTATTTTTTTTTTGACGATTTTCTCAGAAATGGCTTCAAGCTAGTTTCTTCAAACTTCGCATAATAGATACACACATATAGGCCTAATACTTTTATTTCAAATATTTTTCCAGGAAAATTTATTTTGGGTGTTCTAGCGGAGCGGATGATCTCAGAATTTTCTATAAATGGGCATTTTAAAATATTATACACTTCTTAAATACGAGTATATATTAATATATATAAACATATCAAGTTTGAGGAAAATCCCATAATCGCTAATGGGATTTTTACTAATAGGTTTTTCAGTTTTTCATAATCCTCATGAAAACACTCCCAAAGATTTTCGTTAAACATCGAATAAGCCTATCACTTATCATTAATATTGGCCTGGATGTATTAGATATAGGTCTTATAGTGAAGATCAGAGGGGAACTGCTTGATTTAAACTACAAGCCTTATATACAGGAGAGAAATTATAATTGTAGTATGTGTAATATGGCTGCAAATGAAGATGTATTCCATTTTTTTGGGTCAGTGTGCCATATTGAATTTTATTAGAAAAAAGTATTTCTTTAGGGAGGTGCTAGCGATTGATGAAATGTTGTATTTATGGAATGGTAATAATTGGTTGGCACTGATTGGGTACATCAAAGAGTCAATGTCATACAGAAGGTTTCTTGTAGAAAATTTTAATTTCTAAATACATTATTACATATTATGATAGATCAGTCTCCCCTCCTATTGTTATTGTCCTTTTATTTATTTATTAAATTAACAAAAAAAAAAAAAAAATGCCCAGACGTCTATCTTATTATTTACAGAGTTTTACTTTTTATTCGGTTTGTAATTAAAAAATTATATAAAAAAAAAAATAAATAAATAAATAAAAAATCAATTAAAATTATATACATAGGTAAAATAATTGTGTTAATAGAATATTGTCCTGAGTTTTGAGACATACACTCCTGACAGACGATTAACTATCATGCTGTTTATGTTTAAATTGTACCATGTTATAATTGAGTTTATTTACAAATAAAGTATGTTTTCTATCTATCTATCTACCTATCACTTATCTTAAAACATTTTACCGCAAAAATTAGTGATATTAGAAGATTCTGGGGGGATCAGAGACATTGGGCTTTCCTCTATAGTGTTCCAGAAAGATTAATAAAGTTCCACCACCTGGTAGGAGTAAAGGGAAGTAATTTTTTTATGAAAATATCGATATTTATGAAAATTCGTCAATCAAAATACGTCAAAACTGTGAAACGTGCAATCAGAAAAAGTCGAATTAACGCTTTTTATATCAGATTTTTTTAAAGAATGTTTACAACATTACTTCTCTGATTCAAATATTGTATCAAACATGCGCGAGTAGTTAATCTTAAACAACTAAAAATAATAAAATAGGCATCATTCACAATAATACCTGAATTTGTTTTACTTGAGGCATTCCTTTTTCTTTACCACCGGATTGTCCGACAAAAATTGCAGGTTTAATTTTTGGACATTTCTTAAGAATGTCAACGATTTCACTCACTACGATTTTGTACTGCAACACAAAAAGCAAACAAATCAATGGATAAGTAAACAATACTAAGGCAAATATCGTACATAATTGTCACTACATGAACTACATAAATGCTTCTACATAAAACTTCAACATACTTGACAAAAAACTATTACTTTGGTTTCTTCATTTTTCTCATCACTATTTTTAAAATGTTCTGTAATAACGGCGACTAATTTTTGTAATTTTGGATGGCCCCAAGTATAGGGTATATGGCTACACTTGATAATCCATGTAAACAAAAAAATTAAAATAATTTAAAATGGTTTTCAAAATTATAATGAGATGTTTATATGGCAATGGCCAGAGGAGTTTTTATTGTTTACCGATAGTTCACGCGCCTTGGCTTACCAAAAATCCATAAAAACTCTTTCCCAGTAAGACTAGTTATCTCTTACAAAGACAGACCATCTTCGAAGCTTACCAAATATTTATTATCTTCTCTCCAACTGCTCAGTGCCCACAACACATACGACATCCAAAACTCTTTCCAATTCATAGAAAAATTACAAAATTATCAACTCCTTCCAGCCACATTATGATATCTCTTGACGCCGTATCCTTATTCACTAACATACCAACTGACAAAGCACTAGAACTGATACAGAAAAACTGGACATTTATCAACCCCATACCCCTTTACCACAAAACATTTTTCTCCATATTCTCTATTTATGTTGCAAGTCCGGTTATTTTACATTTATGCACAAACTTTACCGTCAAATTGAAGGTCTGGCAATAGGAAATTGCCTGTCTCCAGTCATAGCCAACATCATCATGAACGATTTAATTGACTCTGGCCTTCCTTCGCTCCAAAACTCTATTTCTTCCATCTTCAAGTACGTAGATGATTTGTTTCTCACCATTAATCCAGACCACACTTCCACTATCCTTCAAACCTTCAACTCTTAGCACCTTCGCATACAATTCACTTTAGAAACCGAAAATGACAACAAAATAGCCTTTCTTGACACACTCATCATTCATACATTCACAGCACATTCACACACACCTGGTACACTAAACCCACTTACTCTGGAAGACTACTACACTTCCTTTCAGATCATTCTGAACGGAAACATCATAAAAAAACCTATATAACCGTGCAATCCTTTTAGCGGACCTATAGTTCCACGAAGAATATCAAAAATATAATAGAAATACTATCCTATTCATCTAATTCTCAAAACAATTCAAAAATACACAATCAAACCTTCAACGCATATCCATCAAAACATTCCACCTAACGCGAATACTGAACCTCCCATTTACCACTCAGTCACCTTCATTACTCCTATTTCCAAAAGAATCAATAACATCCTCAACAATTTTATCCCCAACCTCCAAACCTCCAAACTTCTCTACCAGCAACAAACTAATAAATTCTCAAAAATTAAAGACCCTATTGAAAAACCTAAGTAAATATACATACGGCATACAAACTTCAATGTTTTACACCCAACTGCAACGCTTGCTACATAGGTGAATCCGAACTGTTTTTACAAAAAAGACTCAGACAACACGAACTAGACATTATTAACAAAAAAAACTGACAGCACTGCTCTCTCCAAACATGTTCTGACTTTCAATCATGCCATCGATTTCAATAACCCTTCGATTTTAACCACTTACCCCAACCATTCAAAACGTCTTCTACCTGAATCCTTACAAATTCACCTCCATCCGAACTCTATCAACTTTAAAAAAGACAAAGAAATCATAACTTCAACTTATAATAATATTTTTCTATCGCTAAACAAAGATACTCTGCAGTAATATGTTCTTCCAAATTTGAAATTGCCGCGCCCCACTATAGACATTTTTCTTATCCTTCCCATTTTTAAACAGTTTTTTTTTTTTAATTTTAAATCCACTCTCTCTTCATTTCAGTCTCAACGTTCTCAACGTACATTCCTCTCCTACCCTAAGGTATCTTTTTCTTTTTTCTTATTGTTAACATTATTTCATTTAATTAACTGTCACTTCTGTGTTATAATTTCTTGTTTTTAATATCTTATGCTCAATCTGTTTTGTTCTTTAAAATTTCTTTAATTTAAATTTTTCTTTTATTTGTTATAAATCCATGCACTTTTTCTTCATCAAAATACTGCACAATAATGTACCTTTTCTCCAATAAATTTTGCAGAGCTCCTGAAGAAGGGGCACCAATGGTACCCGAAATCTAGAGCAACAAAGAATTCTTTTTTCTTTAAAAACACCTTTGGCCATTGTCGTATAAACATCTCATTAAAATAATTTAATAACTGATCATAATTGTAAAATTAAAGTTTAAAGATTATCAGAGGAGATTTTTTTGGATATAACACTCACAGGTTTGGGAAATAATATTTCACCTAAATGTATCAACATTTTCTGCAGGTCTTCATCACTTTTTATCCGACTTACTGCAGCTTTACATTTCTCCCCACTTTCATCTGTGAAATTATTAGAATTAAAACCAATAATGGCAATAAATAGTTAATTCTAAAATAACATCTACTAAATCATAAATAAAAGTGCTTTTCTACTCGGATTATTTTTCTTTTGATGAAAATGTTGCGGTATTAATAAACTTCGTAAATTTTGTAAGTTGCCACAACAGACAAACAATTCACTGAAACAATTTTCCTAGAAAGTGTTAAAATAAAAAAAGACCTATCAAATTAGTATATGAACAAAGTTCAAAGATTATCGTTGAAGGAATTTTCAAGAAATTCGAAAAACTGAAAAAACTCTTTAATAACGTTGCACTGCCAGGTACTTTTCCTCTCTTTTTGCCGATCTCTTTCATGTCGAATCTCCTAATTTAACACAAACGGAATCTCATGTTTTAACTTCCTGTATTTTGTTTTTGGCAAATACACACACACACACACACACACAATCCCCCAAAAAAAATTTTTTTTAGCACGTATTTCACGAGCAATCTTTGATTTCGAAATTTTGACATAGTCGCAATACTTCCTCAAAGAGTAGCCACAGAAAGTATAAACTCTGATTTTTTTACACTTCCACGACTTTCTCTTACTGCGTTTGTCACTACGATATTTCCTCCACTTGAAGAAATTTTAAAACACATTCAATTGTCCTCAATATTATATAGGAGGTGTGAAACAGTACATTATTCCGGAAGTGTAGTTTCTAATATCACAGTTCCTCAGAAACGCCAGAAACCGATTTTATCGAAGAAAAAGATTCAAATAAAAACTGGCAGACTTGTTTGAAGAAAATTCATTGGATCCAACTTTCGAGAAAAACACGATAAACTCAGAAACGTACAAGTGATACGTCTGATTAGGGTAAGAGAATTTTGATCGAAACTTTCTGACTGATCCATGATGACCTTTTCGGAATAGTAAGTGTGAGTTTCCCATGATTTTTGTTAAGTGCTTTTCGTACACACTCAATCAATAAAAGAAAATCATGAAAGGGATTTTTTTTTTTGTGGCATAAGCTATTCGCCATTCAGCCATATCTGGTTATAATGATAGAACTGACTAAGCCCATTCTCTCATCCGTACATACTCTAACCTATCACAATCGCGCCTAATAAATACAGACATAACTAATAATTACATTCACTCTGTAATCTAAACCTAATCAAATACATACCTGCGTTCATACCAACATTCATACGGTGGAGTGGAGTACTCGATATTCCTCGCACTCCTTATTACCTAACCTAAAGATAAAAAATATTTACAAACCTATAAGCTATATGTACAACTATCTACAGAACTATTGGGATGGAGTACTCGATATTCCTCCATCCCTGAAATACATAGCCTATAACATTCGTACTACAAACACGCTAATAAATACAATCATACACTTTCATACTTCTTAGTCAGTTCAATTAGAGCTTCTAAAACAGAGACATTATCAGAAAATATAATATCTTCGTAGCGGAAAGGGGCCTCCAAATATCTGTACAGTATTTTTAACATCTTTTCTCTTTCAGTGTTAAATTTAGGGCATTCCATTATTACATGTGTGAAGTCTTCCTGCACATTGCATTGACTGCAATTTGGGGATGCTCTTATGTTAATTTTATATAAATATGCGCCGCAAACAGCATGGTTCGACCTCAATCTACTTATCGTCATGATATTACTCTTATTTAGCCCTAATCCTTGGAACCATGGTTTTCTTGGTAATTTGTTTACGAATGTTTTATAAAATTTTCCTTTCTCATTACTTTCATATTCTGCTTGCCAGTTTTTTATAGCTTTATTTGTAATATGATTTTTCAGGTCAGAGGGTGTTAATTTTATGTTGGCGATCTCTCCAGATTTTGTCGCTTCTTTAGCTATCATGTCCACAGTTTCGTTATCTTTAATGGCGCAGTGTCCTCTCACCCAGACAAAATTAACAGATATTCCCCTTTCCGCTAACAGGGACATTAGTTCAAGTATCTCTACAAACAGGTGGTCCAAGTTACGAGATTTATTCAAATTCGCTATTTTATTTAAAACACTCTGGCTATCACTTAGTATTGTGCATTTCTTGCTATTAAATAATGATAATGATAAAATGTACTTAAGGGCCATGATAATAGCGACTACCTCTGCTGTGTAGACTGAGGCGTATTCACTAAGCTGAGCTATCTCGCAGAATTTAAGTTGGGGGTCATACATAGCGCTTCCTACTTTATTATCTAATTTGGACCCATCTGTGAATATTCTATAGGTTTGCGGCCAATTATTTTCCATGAATTCCTCAAATACAGCATTTCTAAATTCTTCAGGTTTTGCTCCGAGGTCAGTTGATGTGCTAACATTAATATCTTTATAAAGATAATTATATTCAGTCGAATAGATTGGTATTGTATCATTAGAAAAAATGATGTTTTTGAATTCTGAAATAACATGAAACTATTGGTGTAGACAGGAGCAGCTTTTTTCTTCCAAAATGCATAAGTAAGAATTTTTTCATTTAGATGGCATATTTGAGTATAAATTTTTCTATTTCTGCTCATTAATTTTAGTACATATCTATCCGATATTATTTGAATTCTATGTCTCAGTGGAATTTCACAAGCTTCTGCATATAAAATATCCACCGGAGTACTATTTAAGAAACCCATACATAATCTCAAACATTTATTTTGTAGTATTTCTAATGGCCGCAAAACTGTCTTTTTAGCTTGTCCGTACAGAAAACATCCAAAATCCAATACAGCTGTTATAGTGGCCCTATAATATAACAAAGAGATTTCTGGATCCGCACCCCATTTTCTATGACATGTTGCCCGTAAAATATTTAAATATTTCCCAATTTTGGCTTCTACGTTTTTTATATGAATTTTCCAATTAAGAGTTTTATCCATAGTGACCCCCAGAAATTTTGCTGACATCTCACACGGAAATCTTCTGCCACTTAGATACAGCTCATTGGAGAGATTCAATCTTCGTTTTCTAGTGAATGGACATATAACAGATTTAGATTGAGATATAGACAGACCATTATCGAGCATCCATTTATATAGTTTATCTACAACCACTGCAAGTTCTTGTTTACATTCTTCCATAGTTCTCTTCGTGGTGTAAATACAGACATCGTCTGCGTACTGTAGTAACTTAGTATTTTGAGTGATAATGTTCTCTAAGTTTTTAACATATACTGAGTACAGTACCGGGCTCAGGATGCTGCCTTGAGGCAGACCAATTTTTGATACTACGGGTCCTTCTATTTTATCGTTTATTTTTATATAAATATTTCTGTTTAAAATTAGATTGATAATATTTTTAATAAATTTAGCAGGAAATTTTTGAGATTTCATTTTTTCTGCCAAGATTGGAAGTTGTACTTTATCGTACGCAGCCGTGAAATCTATAAATAGCGCCAGAGTTACTTTATTTACAGTATAGCCTGAATAAATATCCGTGGCCAATTGTATCTGGCAATCGTGCACAGATTTACCTTTTCTGAATCCGAATTGGCTCTCAGGCAACATTTTATTGTGTTCTAACCACCATTCTAATCTGTATTTAATCATTCTTTCGAATGTTTTCAACAGGCAAGAGGAAAGAGCAATCGGGCGATATGAGTCACAAGACTGTCTGTTTTTACTAGGTTTTAGTATCGGATTTATTAGGTAATTTTTCCATTCATCTGGGAATTCTCCTTTCGTCCACATAACGTTGTATAATTTTAATAAAATAACTTTTGCTGGGGCCGGAAGATTTTCAATCATTGGGTAATGTATGTTATCCATCCCAGGTGCTGTATTTGAGTGGTGTTTTATAGCTTTATTTAGTTCGTTTATTGTAAAATGCTGTAATAACATATGAGACGATTCATTTGTATTATTTTCAAACTCTATTTTGTTTTGGACGAAAGGAGGTGCTAACTTATTTATAAAATCAACACACCAATCGCCCTGAACTAATGGCATATAACTATTTACAGGTTTTGACAGTAATTTGATTTTTTTCCATATGTCTCCAATTGGTGTGCTTTTATTTAATTTTTCACAAAATTGCTTCCAATGAGTTTTTTTACAATTTTTAAGTATTAATTTCGTTAGCGCAGTTTGTTTTTTGTATTTTAAACAATTGTCAAAATTAGAGTTCTGCACATATTGTTTAAATGTCTGTTTCCTTTTCTCTATCGCCTCTTTACACTCGTCATTCCACCAATTATTACATTTATTTCCCTTATTATAGCTTTGTTTTGGTATAGAGTTTTCGTTAGCGTAGTTCAGGGCTGCCATAAAATCTGTATAACTGTCGGTGGATAGTACATGTTCATTTATATTATTTCGAAAAGAATCCCAGTCTGTTTTTTTAATATTCCATTTACGTATATTCAGTCTACTTGTTAGTATTTATTATGTTATCATTTGATTCCATTAAAATAGGAATGTGATTAGACCCCATGGTATCGTCTAAAAGAGACCATGTAAAAAATGGGGCGAGTTGTGGAGAGCATATAGTTATATCTAACGCCGATTCATTTGTTTGATTTATATTTTTAACTATTGTAGGAAGCCCAGTGTTTAAATAAACTAGATTATTATCATGAATTGCTTCTAATAGAGAGCGACCTTTGGTATCTGTGTAGCTGGAGCCAAACACTTGATTGTGTACATTAAAGTCACCTCCTAGTATGGATGGAGGGGGTATACTTTTAATAAACTTGTCCCATTCTGCACAAGTAATGTTATTTTTCGGGCTATTGTAAACAGATACAATTGATAATAATCTATTATTTTGTAACGTTGGTACAGAAATCCCCACTACCATCAGATCATTTATATTATATTAATTTTGAATTTCTGTGAAACCTATTTTATTACTAATTAATATTGCTACCCCTGCCTTTCCATCTAATCTGTCATTTCTGGCTAAGTTATAACCTGTAAACTTAACCACAGAGCTTGGTTTGAACCATGTTTCGCTTAATAAAGCTATGTCAATGTTTTCTTTTTTTAAGCAAATTTCTAGGCTTCCTTTATTAGCAATAGCAGATCTGGCATTCAATTGCAATATGGTTGATTTATTCATTTTTTAAAAGTTGATGAAGATAAATAAATAATTATATACACTGTACAATAAAATACTATTTACAGCCAAATATAAAGTTTATTTACACTATATATACACATTGCACTATGTACACACATGCATACATTTCCATTCATACCTATATACAGAACAGACAAACACACAGCCATACTTGAATTATAACAGACATCTATACAGATATTTACAGACATATGTACATACATTTATTAAGATAAACTTTGCTGGTATAATACTAGTTGAAAATAGGTAGAATTACACAGTTGTAATTCAATAACTAGTTCAAATATTTTATTTACATCGCTTCGTTTAGACTTATTAACCTATCTTTAATTATTGTTTTTAATTTTTCTTCCGGCATATCTTTTAAATCGCTGGTATTTATACTCTTTAAGATAGAGTGCATAGCTTCATACATAATTTCCAGATTATTATCACTTTTCAGAGGTGACAAAACCTTCTGGATTTCAGTTGGTTTATAGGGATTTTTCTGAATCAGACCTCCAGGAACATTTTTGTCCAATCCTTGATTAAATATAAATTTATTTATTTCTTTTTGATCAAAATTTGGAGAAACAGTCCTGACTCTTTTAGTGGCCCTTTTTACTGTTATTGTCGAAGCGTATTGCCTATTAGGGTTAGAACATTTATTTAACAAAGGGAATTCTTTTAGATTGTCAAGCGTCGGTGCCTCTTTATACACTAGTGCAGAAAATGAATTCTTGTTTTCGAGAAGATTTCTAGCTTCCATATACGGTAAATTGTTCTCAGCCATTAATTGTTTTATAGTTTTTTCTTTTTTAAAGCGGGGGCATAGATCATGATTTGAAGCTATATGCCCACCGTTTCCACAATTTACGCATTTAGTTTCTCTACTATTACATTCTTTACTTTCATGTTTATCCCCCTTTTCACATCTTATACTGCCTTACACTTTAACATTTTTCACACCTTATACTGCCTTTACACTGATCCTGAAAATGCCCATATCTCATACATTTCTTACACTGTATTACTCTCTGTATATAATTATGTACCTCACACCGGACATAATGTATATATACATACTGCGGGATTTGTTGACCTCTCACTGTAATTAATACAGACTGAGTAGGTACATATTTAGTTTCATTTGTTTCATTGTCTGTCACCCTACGCTTCAACCTCCTCAAATCCAAAATTTCAAATTTATGACCCACTGGACCCCTTATAACCTCTTTAATTTCCTCTTCACTTAGCTCCGTATCTATCCCTCTTATTACAGCTCTCCTTTGTAATAAGTACCTTGGGATATATGAATTAAACCCTTTATCTTTCAATACCATCGATTTTATCAGTTTATTAGCAGAAACCCCATTATTCAGTTCCACTCTTAATCTGTTCACACCCAATTTCTTAATGGAATTTATATTGTTTGCAATATCAGGATGGTTTACATATAATAGTTTCCCAATAGACATCGGGTGTATTCTGGAAATACCTTTTTGATCTTTGTTTAGGCTCTCAATAATAACAAAAAACGGTCCCAGATCATCATTACGGTATTCCATTGGGATAACTAACCCACTCACCTCAACGCTTTTTTCCACATTTTCTGGCTGATTTATAATTTCTGCAATTCCCTTTGCCCCTTCACTTTCCATTTCAATGTCAGGTGGAACCCCAACCTGACCTCTACTGTTGTCTGTCATCCGATTTTGTAATTAAAATAAAATTAAAAGGAAACCTCTAACAAAAAACAAAAAAAAACAAAAAATATATATATTTAAAATAAAATAACTACCGTTAAAAGGAAAATGAAAATGTAAAATAAAACCAATCCCTCTAAAGTACTTTCACTTCTAGCACTTATAAAGAAAAATAAAAGGTTATTTAAACTAAAATTAAACGGAAAATAAAAAAGGAAAAATAAAAGGAAACTCGAGAAATTAGGAAATAAGAGAAATAAAAATTATTTTTAACTTAAATGAAAGAATCAGTTTGTATGTGCAGCCGCAGTGAACTTCGATCCGCACTCTACGGTTGTTCAACACAAACTGATGAAAGGGATTTGAAAACATGTATTTCTGGGTAAAATCGAATGCTGACTATCATTTGAAGCCTGTGTGATTTACTAAAAAATTGGGGAAAAAACTGCAAAATAAATACTAGACAAAGCCTAAATACTTTGGAAAAACGTTTAAAAACAATATGAACACAAAAATAAACATATAATTACTTGTCAAATATGAATGAAAAGCTCGCAAACCATACGACTGCAATAATTCTAGCGAATGTGCCAAAGATATGCACACAGTAAAATCGCACATAAGACTACCCAAAAGTGTAGAAGATATGCCTCTTGGTGGATTGTTACGAAATTTTTCATATGCTTTCAATACCTGTAATAATGGAGATGGAAATTACTAGTAAATTTTATAGATTTTTCAATATCAATTTAAATAGTTATTGTTTGCAATTTGAACTTGCCTGAAACTTGGATAAAAATGCGATATTGTTGGTAAAAGCTTTATAGTCTTTCAACCGTCTAGCGTATTTATCATAGATCTGGTGATAGATACTGGATTAGTTAATATTTTCAATAGATTTTCACATTAGTATTAATTTTTTATTAGAATAACCTGCAGAAAATCTTCTTTAACTCTCAGGATATTGGGTGATAATTCCACGACAATGCTTTCCACAGATTTAGAATGAGTATATGGGGAAACGTCCATAGAATCTTCGCCTCTGATCTCTAACTTAGTAATATTTAAATTCCTTATGACCTAGAAATTAAGCGGAAATAATTTTAGAGATGGTTTTCTAAGGAACTGAACCCAGTATTGCAAAATCTGTCAAATGTTCAATCAGTATCGTAACTTCATTATCCTCTCTGAATATTGATTTACCTGCTGAACAGCATGGATATCACTACCTGGTGTAGCTGATAACGCTAAAGTTCTATACTGTCCACCAGAAGCTGCCATTAATTTCACTACCTGATAATCAAAATATTCTTCAATTTTAGCTATAACTTAAATAAAAACTGAACAAATTTGTACTATATACCTGGCAATACGCATAATCTTTAACAGCTCTATGAGCTTCATCAAATACTATACATTTTATGAGTTCTGGTGGACATAGGCCAGATTTAAGATCATTTACCATAACTTGGGGTGTAAGATAGAAAACTCTCTTTTCCTTCCACAGAGTTCGTCGCTGATCGGAATTGTTCATACCTGAAATAATTCAAAACACAAATGTAGATTATATAATTATAGTGAATTTTCTATTACTTCTATATGAGGAAGGACTGCGCTTATTTCAATTGGAGTTTTCACCTTGTTTAAAAATCTGTATGTGAGATTTTACTGAATATGTTTTTCAGTTTCTGCGATTTTCTTTAAAATGGAAAAGATTTTCCTTCCTAAAACTTAGTATTCTATCATATAAACATGCCAGTTCGAATCCTTTATACGAATCTTTTTTCAGAAAAATTTGACTTTAGGGTTTCTGAGAGATCTTGGGCAATGGATGTTTGCAGAGGAAATGGTTATGTACCAAATCCAGTACATAGAATTAAGGTGTCTGTTAAGTGTACAATTGTAATTGTTAGTGAGCTGATGTTATCCTGTAGGTTCTCCGAACCTAACAATTGCAAAATCATTTTCGTGCATCATTTTCCTTAAGTGTATTGTTTGAACGTTAGACGTATTGGTGTAGATGTTGTTCATATTGCTAGGCCAGGGATATTCACAGGAACACCAAGATACTGAAGAAGTAGCTCGTCCACTTCCTTCTACGGGTAAATTAGACAGCAAGCCACGGCAATGTGATAATAGTTCTGCCACCAGCCTATGGTGCTGTGAGAACTATTATGGTTAAAACTAAACTGACGTCATGGAGAGTAAGCCGAAACTGTTTGAAAGCATATTCTGTCCCACCTGACTGAATGACAGTAAAGTATGGGCATACTGAATAAAAAGAAATAGTACAAGTAAAATTTTTTAAACATTTCATTGGATTTTTTTTTACTGCCAGTTACATGAACAGATTGAAAACAGTCAAGTTAGATTAAAACATTTTGTCTTAAAAAGAGCATTAAATTGATTAAATTGCTAAGTATGCCTGTTGAGGGGCAATAGTTATACTTCCAGAGAAGTGGTCGATGAGATGAGTGGTATCAATCATATTAAGAGCTAAAAAAAAAAATAGTTGTTGTTATGTTAATGTGTAGACAGTGCATTGATATTAAATATAAGGTTATTAAAAGCATTATTTTACTCATCCCCACTATTTAACAATGACCAACAACAGAATGCCAAGAATCTGCCTTAATAACCTAATAATTATAGCTGGTAATGCAGCTAACATTGCTGAATACAATTCGGCCTCTGAGTTAAAAATTTATTTTATAACGTAGGATATGATTGGTTGTAGCACAGACAAGAGGTGGAGCTAATTAAAAAGTTGAAGTGTAAAATGTTGAGGGATTTCAGATAGTATTCAATTAATAGAGATTTAAATAGATTGCGCTGTTCGTCGTACTGTAGGATATATAAAGAAATTAGCTATTATTTATAAAGAAATTATAATAGCTCTTACTTATTTTATAATATTATTTTGTACACTAGAAGTATAAATTATAATGTAGTGCTATCAGAAATTTGTAAACTATGTAAAAGAAGTGAAGAATGTCTCGAACATATATTTTTTAAATGTCCATATCTTAATATTTATAGAAACAAATATCTTTCTATAAAGTACATAACTATAAAATCTATAGTTGTTTTAAAATGATTCTCTTTTCTTTAAGTTCGGGTAATATTTTAAGATACAACACCGTATTTTGGTTTTCTATTTTTTGTTTGTATATTTTCTACTTTACTTTGCATTTAAATATACCTTGCATTAAAAGCAATTATTTTCACATCTGGGATAGATGATGCATGTTTTTGTTGTTCCTGATCTGTTTCGGGTTTTCATCCATTGTCAGAGTAAATTCAACATCTTTTAGGTTTCCGCAGCCATTTTCATGAAAACACTTGAGTTTCCGGGTTGAGGCCACATCAGTAGTGTACTAGGAACGGTCGTTTCGCCTATATAGCAATGAGCTTCTTCAGGTCGTTACACCTTGAAAGCTAATACAGCAAGAACTTCGAAAGAAAAGAGACATAGCCCCTTCCTTTGCCATCTTGGCTGTAGGTGGTGGGCGGGGCTTAATTTCCCTTCCTTGCCCACGGATGGCTGGCGGAAGATTGCCGAGCCAACGGAGTTGCCCAAGGAAGAAAATCATTTCGACAAGCTCTGAAACAAAACGGCTGTAAAGATAGGCAAATAACTACTCTCTTCAATAGGGTCAAACAGCCTCTTCGTGTGAGGAAACCTGAGGAGATAGAGGAAAGATGAGAGAAAATGACAGCTATCCTCCATATGTGCAAGGAGTGTCGGAGAAGATTTCTAAAATCCTCGCAAAGCACAATATAACTACCATACATGGGTCGGACAGAAAAGTGTCTCAGCTGCTCTCAGGGTTCAAGGAAGGTGAAAGGGAGGTCTGCGTGTGTCCTGCAGTTGTGGGGAAAGGTGCGTAGGTCAGACTAAAAGACTACTCACTACACGCCTGAAATGACATATTCACTGTGTAAGGCATAACAAAACAGAGAAGTCTGTCTCGCAGAGCATTCGTTTACAACTGGGCATGCCACAAGTTTTGAGGACACCAAAGTCCTTGCCAAAGAAAGATGGAAACTGTCTAAATAGACCCAACGGTTCCGTCTAAGCAGAACACGGCTGCCCCTGCTAAGAAAAGGGGCGAAAAAGCAAGGGAAAAAACGCTTAAGGCTTTCCGGAGCAGGACAAGGTTGAAACTTTGCCAGGAGGGCAGTGGGATGGGACACTTAGATCTCGTCATCCGCAAGGCAAGGAAGAGAAAATTAAGTCCTGCCCACCACCTTAGCAAACACGGTGATCAAGAAGGCAGTGAATATGGCGGAGGAAGGAGCCACCTCCCTTATCTACTAAGGTTCAGTGCTTCTTTCGGTGTAACGTCCCTGAAGAGGTTCATTGCAACATGGGCGAAACGTCGGTTTCTAGCAAACCACGAACTCAAGTGTTTTTCAGCTATAATTTCTGTTTCTTTTTTTTTATTCAATTATTGTTACGACTATTAAATTCTTACTTTATCTGCTGTGTATTATCTAAATGCCAACTCCCTCTGTGTACCCTATTGTAAACAGAAGTATAAAATAAATAAATTTAGTTCCCCCACCTTGTATTGGTCTAAGGGTAATCAAGATATTTAGTAAAAATTCCAACTTCTAAGAAAATTGTATAATAGAGTTTTAAGAACAAATTCTTTGTTCTCTAATTTTATTATAATACAATTTTCTAGATGCAAAGATTCAAAGGCGTGCTCGGAATAGGTAATTAATGCTTTAGTATGAGCGAATTACAGGTTTTCTTTCTCCATGATGTTTCTCCGTCAATTATTTCTGCCACAAAAGGTAAAAAATCGTTTTGTTTTTGTTTTTATCTAAGAAAAACTAAGGACCCTCTTAAAGAAAGATCCAATAAACATTCAATTACGACAAATAAACTGTATTCCAAAAAAGTTTGCTGATTGAGTAAATCTGAGAGGTTTAAAGTGGCCCCTTAAGCCCTGAATAAGACGAGTTTCTAACTTTAAGGAAGAAAATAATTATCTGTGAGATATAAGCATTCAAAGAAAATAGATAAAATGAGGAAGGATACCAAAGGCTTCCGAAACATCGGTAGATTTGGGGGGGGGGAATAAGATGTTAATAATTTAATTTAATAAAAAAAATCTAGCTGCAATTCCAAATCCAAACAAACTGTTTACCTGTCATTTCCGTTGTATCACCCACTGGAATATTCATTATATAATGACATGCTTTTATTTGTTGTGCAACTAACGGGCGTGTAGGAGCCATAAATACCACTTTTCCTTTGGGATACCATCGATAAAAGTTATACATCACAACTGCGGCAATAAAAGTTTTTCCAAGACCTGATAAAATAAAAAACTATTGTAGTTAATACGTATTCAGAAATCAATCTAGAATCAAGTGCTACTATAAAAGTGTACTCCACCTGTTGGTAAACTAACCAAGGTGTTCTTAAAGAGCGCTGTTCGTGTAATATTTGCTTGGTACTGTCTGAGAGGGTAGTTTGTTGGATAGATATACGTTGACCCGGCCGCTAAATGAAACCCGCGAGCTTCATCGCCTTCGTATAGTATTGTTTCTCCTTTAGTTTTGGTACTTAATCCAGAATAAAATTAAAGTTACATTGCAAGCATAACGTACTTTGTATTGATGATGCTATACGCAACTAAGATTGGCCATTAAACTGTAAGAAGATTTACCTAGAGCATGAAGGTTTCCTCGTTGCGTTTTGTATGTTAGTCACGATATTTTGTTCATTTGATAGCACTGAATCCTCAATAACCTTTTTATTGGTAGCTTGTTCTTCAAGCTGAAGTCGAGGTACTTCAACTTCATTGTAAAATCTATAAGTGTAATTAAATTAATTAGAAGGTTTGTATTGTGAATCATTTTTGGAAGTGTTGAAATTCTACGGCTAGAAGAAAAATATGCACTTTCTATACATTTGATACAAAATTATTAAGAGCTTTTACATCATTCTACTTTTTAAAAATTAAGATTTAGCTAAAAAAAATGAAAATACCTTAAGCTTTCCTCTTGTACTTTAGCTAGTATATCTTCTTCTTCGCCATTCAATAAATCGTTAATACTTTCATCCATTTCAATAGTTTTTATCGCAGATTGCGCACATGCAAATTCCTAAATCTGATCAAGATCAAAACACACAATATAATATTGGATTTATTTTTACACAAATCATAGTTAAATGGAAATACAATTTTTAAAGTTCATACGTTATTTACTTGTGTGGAAGGTTATACATATTAACGGAGAAGAACCTTTGTCCGAGTTTTGAACTAATTGTTATAGCTGAATACCACTTTTTTGTAATAAAATCATTTAATTTATGAATAAAGTATAGTTAGTTGAAAAAAATCAATATTATAAGATTTTGATTATATTATTAAAAAAACCATTTTCATTCAGTTGGAGAACATCCATCAGGAGTAAATTAAAACTTAGATTTTCATTAAAAAAAATATACTCCGAATAAACGAATGGTATTCTCATTAGATGGAATAACATAAACCGAAAATTTGGAGAATCAAGAAAATTAATACAAATTTAAAGAAATAATATTGAGGAATATTTGACGTAAAGATGTTTTTGTACTTTTAAGCACTATAAAATATGAGTGATTTCTCGCAAGATGATCTTTTAAAATTTTATACCACAAATTTATTGGTAATTTTATAACAAAAGCCAATAACTCAAACAAAGCTCTCGTAACATAATCTGTAACATAAAAGTACTTTTTCTGTGTAATTAGTAATATTAGATTATGATTATTTGAATATATGTATCATTGTTTGAGTTTCATTTGTAAGTAATAATTACCATAATTTCTTTTCTGTTTATTCCAGGAACCATGCAGCTTTTTCACCAACTGATTTTATGGTTGGTGCCTTTTTTGAAAACTGAGTGAACATGTAATCAGATTTTTATGATATTCGCTAATCAACAGTGTTTAAAATTATTAAGAAGGGCCTCGCTTCATAACTCGTTTATAGAAATGCCAGCAGCTGAAGAAGAAATGAGGCAGTCTCAGGTTCCTATAGAATTGCAAAGATTGATTTCATATAAGTGAAAATTCCAAATGGAGTAATCAAGTCTTCCATATATCGAGAAACGCATAATCATCATTAGTAAGATAAGTAAGTCTGTTTAACGTTTTCTCCAGAAACTGACTCCAGAAAGCGTTAAGCAGACACTGGCGCATACAACGAGAATTATGTAATCAACAATAGGAACTGACAAATTTAATAAACAAGTGCTTTTATTTTGTAATTACAAAAAATTAACTAGATTATATTTGTAAAATGATAATTTAATACAACAAAAAAAAAAAATTATTATTTTTCTTTATACATTTAAAGATATGGTACGAATAGGTTTTTCTCGTTGACATTACAGCTTACCTCAATAAATTAAATGTTACTCTACCAGGAAAAGGAATGTTAATCCAAGAATTACTTATCGAAATTAAAAGTTTTCACTAAAAATAAAATTATTCATGAATCAAATTGAAAAGGACACTGTCCGGCGGCCGGCAGTGCACTGAGAAGGCTCCGGCCGCCACTGATCGTAGATATTGACGCCCCTTAAATTAAACAAAAAATGAAAAGTATAATTATTGTCATTTTCCTACTTTGCAATCGTTATTAACAAGGAAGGTTGTTCAAACGATTTACACTGATTCATTGAAGTTATTAAATGAAAGGTTTCATAATCGTTATCAAGATTTTTATGCAAAAGAAACTGAGTTACAAATATTTGAGAATCCCATTAAATTTGATATATCGAAGGCACCAGAGCATTTACAGTTGGAATTAACTGATATGCAAGCAAACAATAATTAAAAAAATAATTTTGATCAAAATAAGATATTTTTTCATTCAAGACTACCCGAAAATAAATGTTCCCAAATAAAAACAATGATTTGTATTACTGCAGGCACCTAATGTATTTATGTGAACAAACCTTTTCACATATGAATATTATCAAATCAAAATACAGAACACAGTTGACAGATCAAAATTTGCATAATATTCTGAGGATCTCGTATCACAAATTAATATTTGTTATTTTATACTATACGAAATGTTTTACTCGTATCATGAAAATTGTTTTGTTAGTAACCCTTTTTTTAGTTTTTTATGTTAACCACCAAGATAGTCAGTTTTATTTTTTATTATAAATTCATCAGAGCATTGCTTATTAAGCTATAATATTGGTATGTGCGGCCCGCCTGAAAATATTATTGTTTGGCCCGTAATTTTGAAAAAGTTGCCGATCCCTGATTTAAACCAAGCTTAACTAAAGCACCACTTTAACCAGTGTCTTTAAAGGCGCGTTCTCACGAGTCAAGTTTAGTTGAACGATTTTAGTTGAACAACAAAAGTTGAATGCGGCTTGAATCAGTTTTGGTTTCAACTGAAATCGATCAAACCGTTTCAATAATGACACGGCGCACTCTATGAGTTGAAAGCAAACTGAGAGGCCAATTGGGCGATTCGGAGGTTCACACGTTTCAATACTTGAAACATGGCGGGTTCAACTAAAAGATGCGTCATACTTGAACGATAAAGTTTGACTACTTGGGCGATTCGGAGGTTCACACGTTTCAACACTTGAAACATGGCGGGTTCAACTTGAAAGATACGTCATACTTGAACGATAAAGTTTGAACCAGTCAAACTTTTCTTGATCCACTAAAAAGTTGATCAACTTTAATTGAAACGAAGGTTTCTCACTTGGTTTTTCATTCAACTTTTGTTGATCAACTAAAATCGTTCAACTAAACTTGACACGTGAGAACGCGCCTTAAGCAATGTGTTTTTAGATAATAAACTGTAAAGAAACAATAATTTTGCAAAAGGTTTCTATATTTAAGAATGATTATGATAAAAAAATCAATGAAATTAAAAAAATTTCTGATAATCGTGCTTAAAAAAAAAGGTAAAAAAAAAATGATAAGCTTAGATTAAAAAGATGTAACCCTTTGAAATTGGATTTTCTTCTACAATTTCAAGATGAAATTTTAGTGAAGACAAGACTTATGTAAAGATAATAATTATATAATTTATCTAAAAATACTAATTATTATAAAACATTTATGTAATTTTTAATAATTATTAAGCTATTTTTTATGAAATAGCACCAACTAGAGCGATATATTGCAATTAACATCGATAAGATTTATCGATTGTACCAGTTTTCGATTTGATCAATTTTGCCTTTATTAGAGTTAGTGAGTCACGCTGAAGTTGAGGTGAGTTAATTATCTTCCTTATTGATACTATATCTGGTTAATCGAGATTGTGAACTATTTTTATTGTTAATGACTCAATTAGAGAACTGTTGCCGAAGAAGGTTATGTAATTTGGAAACTATATTTTGAGAGAATCGCGCGTTTTGGGTTCTCGTATTGCGCAGGCCCAAACTTCATTCATACTATGGCGACTCTTACAAGCTCTCCCATATCTATGGGATGGGAAACATAAATATCGATCGATTTAATATGGTCGTCGACGGGTAATAAAGGAGAGATGAGCTGTGTGTGTAAGGAGATGTTTGCAATGTACCTGACAGTGTTTATCTAAGACGGTCAACTTGTCCCAGCTAGACGCCTAATTCACGACCAGACTACATCCTCTTGAGTGCTCTATGTCGCCAGAATTCCGTGTAAAATGGCACTCGGTGCACGCAGGTGCGTACGCAGCCGTAGTATAGGACCTATATAATTCTATCTGAGCCTGCTCAGAGGCTAATGTCTAATTCGCCTGACACTTTATCGTTCAAAATTTCATAAGTTTTTTTTTGTTAAAAAAAAGGAAACTACTATCTTGCATTTCTTAATTTCATATTTCACTTCATAGCACTATCAAATGCTTGATCTTGTTGTATTGATCATTTACTAATCAGAAACATAAGTTTAGTCATTTTGATGCCCAAAAAAGTATAAAAAAATAAAATTTTCTAAGTGTTTTAAACCATTGAAAATATAGATCTGAGCAAAACTGATATTTGAGGTTACTTCCCTTAAAATCAATAACAACCAGTCCACTACCTCCCAAGCTACCAACCAATGTCCAAAGATAAAATCCCTTACCATCTGGTAGATTTATTTAAAAAGGCCTCCAATAATTTGTAACATTGATAATAATACCTAATTCATGTCTGTATAAAATTTTCTCCTGATGTTCTCTTCAAACTGAATGTTTGTGTAATTTGATAATTTGATCATAAAATCTGTAAATAATGTTTGTTTTGCTAAATATTTTATTATGTCCTAATCATGGATAAATCCCTATTTTTTAGTGTTTGTAAGTTCATAATATCCATGCTTTAATTCAGTGTTTTTATTATTGAGTTTATTTCTACAATAACTCATAAAGGATTGTGATGTTATTAGTCTTCTTAAATTTCTGGCTAAAAATAAAAATATTGTTATTAGAAAATTTGGATGGTGATTTAATATCACTGCTCTGTTTGATCAAATTTGGTTTCTGATAGATTTCTCCAATTCAACTCCAGTTTTTCTAGATATATTTATTTTTATACTTACTTTATTTCATGTATTAGATAAGTTCCAGTTTCAGCTCTTAAGCATTCCCTCTTTATACTCTTGATTTTTCTTATTTATATTCCTGATTTAAACCTCTTTTTCATACTGTTTGAGCTTCTTAGAAGAGAAATCCTAATCTCTCTTAGTTTATGCATTAATAGTTTCATTTCAACAATTACTATTAAGACGGCACAGCTATTGTTAGCAATATGGACTTGATTTCATAGTATTCATTGATTTCTTGATTCCAGTTGCTCTAGTCATAATTGCATTTTTACTTTCTCATATTTTCTTTAGACATATGGAGTAATTACTGTTTTGAGGATATTGTTTAACCCTAGTATTTAAGTTAGTGTTTGAGCCACAGCTTTCAGTTTGCAAGGAAGATTGGATGGATCTTAGAGCATTTACTTAATTGACCATATAATGCATTGTAACTTAATCATGTAGACAAGTGGATTCCAACCTTTTTTCATATATTGGTCCGTGGAAGAATTGTTATTCCATTGCCCTCTTTCTAAACTAAAAGGCCTAAAACAGCCAAATTTTAGGCGTGGATACTTTGATTCAGAGAATTTAAAAATCATCTGGATGTTTGCCCTCCAACAACTTGAAACAACGACTCCTTCCTGGTTTCTTTCGTAAATGAAGCAAAATTATTGTTATTGTTTTTTGACACATATCCAAAAAAAATAATTTACTGTTTCCAGCAGATTCAGATTTGCGTTTCTCAGATCAGCGGCTTATCACATGATTCTGTAATTTATGAAACATGTAATTCTGTTTTGAGTTTTATGGCAATGGATTTTTTTTTTTAATAAAATGTGAAGAAGAACCATAGGCGTGGTTTTTAGGACATTTCAGCTCTAGGTGCTTTTCCCGATGTGCGTCCAGAGAGCAGTTTTTATTTTCTTACTCCTAAGAAGAAGTATTGTAATCGTGTCAAATTTTCGATATCGAGTTTTCACCAGAAATACACGGTTAAAACTCACTAGTTTCTTTGATAAGCTCCTCAGTAATGAAAAATGCTTAATTTTTTTTGTTAACTTGTAAGTTTTTCTCGCATAGTTTTTTTATGGATATAAGTATAGGATCATATATGGAATAATATATATAAAAAAATATTGTTATCTTCCAAATCATTTGTATTATGAGATTACTCTCAATGGATAATTACACTAGTTTTTCAGCCAACATTTAGACTTTAAGTAGAAGACTGTCAGTTCTTAAACTGTGGCTATGTGTATAAAGAATAAATAATTATTAAATTGTAAAATAGAAAATTTATTTTGAATTATCATGTTTAGAAGAATAGTTTATATACTGATAAAAAATGCAATTACAAGCCGAAACGTTTTCTGAAAAACCTGTTAAGTATATATAAGAACTTCAAAAAAAGCAGTTGGAAGGTAGTAATTAAGCAGGTAGTGGAGAAAAATACAATATTTGGATAAAATAAATATAAATTAAACAATGTTATTTATAAAATTAAATCAAACAAACAATAGCAGGCTAGGGAAGGGAATATCTAAGTGGTTAGCATACTGGACTCCCACGCGGAGGACCCGGGTTCGACTCCAGCTCTGCTACCCTTAGATTTTTTCTTCCTTATATATAAGAACTTCAGCCCATTGTCTCTACAGCTCACTGTCTGGAGATGGACAGTGTTGTCTGTAACAAGAGAACACTGTCCAGAGGCCGGCAGTACACTGAGGAGGCTCCGGGCGCCAACGACCATAGATGTTAACGCGCCTTACATTTAAAGAAAATAATAAATAGCAGCCATTTATTGATTTAGTTTACAAATTGTTCTTTTTTTCTTCTTTATATCAGTAATATGCTGATGTCAAATTCAGGATTTGATGTTAGAATTCGGATAGGATTTTAAGCTTCATTCTATTTATATTTTTTTTTTTATTATAACTATGGAAGCCAGCTCCATAAGAGATTTCCATTTTGAATTATCATTTTAAACTATTCAGCTGTCTCCACTCCTTGCTGTAAGTCTCCCTACAAGGGAGGATATAGAACCAAATATAGGCAACTTCAAAGATCGATTGTGGCTTCCTATATGTGTAAGTTAGCACATTGTATCTTCTGTACGATCTATAAATGTGTAGAATAACAGTGCCCGGCGGGAGAGCCTTGTAATTCAACATATCGACCAGTTCTGTATGCCCAGTGACCTGTAGAACTCTCAATTGTTGAGGGTTTCATTCATCAAGTATTGATTTAATTTGTTAGGCTGAGATATCCCGTTGGGAGAAATGTACTAGACACTTCTTCGGGGATCTTGGTGTCCCTAATGAGTCCCCCAGCCTAACAGCAGGTGTAATGACCCTCTTTAACACTAACTTGACATATAAATCTTGCAGAGGTAGTAGATGTGATCTGATTTGGGTGTAACAGACACTCTAGCTCTTTAGTAACTAAACAAAATCGCTCACACTTTACAGAAGAATACATATTTTGTTTTGTATATATATATATATATATATATATATGAACATTGAAAACAGATTTTTTTAAGATGCAGTAGATTTAACTTTCCCTATGCGATGGTTTCCCTATGTATCTATCTTCTAGTCTCAAATAACTATGGAAATTCCTGGTAAAGTGACTAATTAATAAGAATATTTAGAAGATAATGCGATCAGATCAGAAAGTTTTCATCTGTTTAGTGGTCTTTCTAAGTTCACTTTTTAATAACTGATGCACATGGAATTTACATTTCTGAATCATAGACATATGTTGATTTTAAAATATTGCGCCCTTGCCAGAAGCCTCTGAAATCTCTCATTGTTAATGATTGTGGAAGATTTTGTTATAATGGAGCTGTTAACTCCATTAAGGGAATGCATTTAGATAGCAAAATATTTGAAATGAATTTTTATTTTCAGGTGCTTGCTGATAGTCCAAAACACGGAATTAGGCTACAATATTTCACGGCAAGTTAATTACCTTTGGGATTTTACAAATCATTCATATTATTTAAATCTTCGTTCACACTTGAGGTATTTTATTTTTAAATATTTTTCTTGTTAATAAGTTATTATGAACTTTATTTTTGTTTTTTTATGCCCCTCTGAGATTGGTAATTTTGTATTTTGTGTCTTTCTAATTGTTCCTAGTTCAAAATAATATAATAATTTCCTAGCAAAAAAAGTCAATACATAATAGTTTTGCAGGAAAATAGATTCCTTATCTTACCTATTTTACGAAAAAAAAAATTAAGTTCCTAAGAATAAAATAAATCTGTAAAAACAGTATAACATAAAATTGTAAAATTGCAGAACAAATTGAAATTCTGTTTGTTAATCACAAGACGATCGACCTTCAATTTCGTTTCGATCAAATGCATATTTTAGGAAGTGCTAATTTTAGGGTTTTCTCAAAATATTTGCTATTCATATTTTGTAATTTATTGGTTACCCTGGGACTTATATGTCGATCTTTCAAAATTATAATCCTATTTATTTATTTTTTTTTTTAGGAAAAATTAAAAAAAGTGCAATAAAAAATAATTTGAAAACTATTGTTTTCATTATTGGATTATTAAGTTATTTGTATATATTTTACAAAAAAGTAAAATAACTAACTAAAATTAAATTTTTTTCTCCACAAAAAAGGAAAAAAAAAGAGAAAAGCCAATGGTAATAACAATAATTACAGCTAATAAATTTTTAGTTAGTATGGATTTTTGAAATTAAATATTATTTTGTTTTCTTTGAAAAATTAAATTTGAGTCACCAATGCAATGCGTAAATTTGAAATTTTGTTTGTTCATTGTTTTCTATTATTTTCATCTTCTTTTCTTTTTTCTTCTGGTTATTACTTTCTCTTTTTTTCTTTACTAACACTTCGTTGTTTGTGCTTATTTGTCCTTAATGTATATCTATTGTTATTTTATTTATTTGAAATAACCTTTCGCAGTTATCTGCCTGCCATGTTCGTTTGTATTATTTAAATACACTTATTTTGGAATAACCTATTAATTGCTCGTATCATAATAAGATCAACAATTTTATTTTAATAAGCTAAAAAAAGAAATATTACAATTTTTGTTAGGAAAAACCGAGGAAGAAAGCGTCATGAAGTATTAAAAAGCACTTCTCTAAAGAGTTTAGTTTTTGGAGCAATAGATTATAATTATCCGAGATTAGGCATTCAAACTTTATCACAGTACACTATCCATAAAATCAATTGTACTTCCTTCTGTGTTTTTATGACATGCAATCAATCCAGTAATAAGGAGCCTGTGATTCCCGCATGAAAGAACTCCTCTCATTTTTTTAATCTAGAAGACGGAACTTCTCTTTACCAGATCCACAGAATTAGCAGAGCATAAAGCAATAATGTATAAATAATGTTGTGGCTTTGCACGGACAGCCCAATTTGGGAATCTTCACCTGTCTAAACTGTGAAGGGCCTATAGCTTTTGTCTTTTGAAACTTCTTACCCTGTTTAAAGTTGTACAAATTAGATTTATTCAGTAAGACTAAGCAGAAACTGTTATTCAGCTAATTTCACAAATCAAGTTTATTTTTACAGAAAAAAACTTGGCAAGCAGATAACTATGCTGCATTGTTTTAAAAAAAATAATTTTGTATTATTTAAATTTTATGATGTGTTTTTGTTTATTTTTGTTTGTTTGTTTTATTTTTATTAAAAACTATTGTTTGCACAGTTCCTGGTCCATAATCAGATTGATCATTTTTTGATGCTTAGCCCCCCACCAAAAAAATGATCATCAGTTACTTCTTTCAGAGGTGATTTTTATTGAGATTGAAAAATTAAATAAAGAATATAAATAAAAATGAGATGAGATGAATCTTTGTAGACTGCTTTTAATAAGTATGAACAATAATTTCAATGTTTTATTGTTAAGATTTTTTTTTGTTTTCAATTTTTGTTATGTTATAGTTAGTTACAATTACCCTAT
Source organism: Triatoma infestans (assembly GCA_011037195.1). Taxonomy (NCBI): domain Eukaryota; kingdom Metazoa; phylum Arthropoda; class Insecta; order Hemiptera; family Reduviidae; genus Triatoma; species Triatoma infestans. The sequence continues at coordinate 2,439 of JAAEAF010004101.1, read as the reverse complement.
TAGCTGTTTAGTGTTGTATTTTTCTTTTTTAATATTCATTCACTATTTTTATTTTTTCAGATGTTAACCAAAGTCATTGATTAAGTGAAAGTGATAATAATATCAGGGATATATTTATATATAATAGGATAATTTAAGAAAAAAAGGAAGAATCTTGTTCACTTTAATATTAAGATTGAAAAGATTTACATCACTATTTATTTAGGTAAGCTCTATATTTTTCTTCAAAATCTACATTTATGATTGTTCCATTTACCAAATGTCTAAATTTTCTGGAAGTCATTCTCTAGAAAAGAGGTTGTTGAAACTAAGGAAGCCAAGTTATAAAGGAATTTAATAACAAAAAACAATAAAATTTTGTGTTTCTCTCTTATTAGGTGTGTTAAAAATAATAGATGTGTTATTCAAGAAGTAAAGAAGCAAAAAACGATATGTAAATAATAGAAAATCTATATAAGAATATAACAATAATAGTAATAATAATAATAATAATAATAATAATAATAATAATAATAATAATAATAATAAAAGTCTTTATAGCAAAAACAAAAACAAAGAAGAAATTACAATTCATTCGACCGTCTATACTCATGGCTTTTACAAACCTCTGAGGAGTAGCCTTACTTTAATAAAATAACAAAAATTGATAAATAATAAAAATAAGTAATGATAGTAATAAAAAAAAATGTGTACATAGGTAGAGAGGAACAAAACAAAAACAAAAAAGTAATTCTTCATCAAGATATCAATAACATTATTCTATATTATAATCGACAACTGATAATTTAAATAAATTAAATAACAATATCAATCAATAATTAAATTTCTGTGACAGAAAATTCCGACACTGCCATGCGTGCTTGCAATAAGTTATTAATTCGTCCCATTTATTGAAGTTAATGCACTTCATAGATCCTAGATCTGAGGGTCTACCCCAATACGAAAGCTCGTACAAACACCCATTAAACTGACAAGAGTAAGTTCGAGATAGGGTAAGCCAGCGCTTAACCAAGAAGGTCTTTCACTTATCACCTCGATCGCCACCGTTTTTGGCAGCCTGTGAGCCCAGTAGAGAGAGGATCTTAAGACAATACCTCAAAAGAAGATAAAGTGTGTAGCATACCAGAGGTTCCAGAGCCGTTTCAAATAGCCAGCATGTAATTAGGGGAAGAAGAAGGTAAGGAGAATAGTTTCCTGATGAAAAGTCTCTGAAACTTTTCCAACACCTCGTACAACTGAAAACCCCAACTGTTACTGAAGTATTGTTAGAAAAATCCAGTATTTGGTGTTCACAGACACATTTTTATTTACCATGAAAGTTGACCAAACTCTGTTTATACCTAGTTTTGCTTGAGATATTCTGTCTTCTAGGTGGGGAAGGAAGGAAAGTCGAGGTGACAAAACTACGCCAAGATATTTGTATCTATCTACCTCCTCAATTCTTTCACCCTTATAATTCCTCTTCTCCGAAGCTGCAAACCTACCGTCTTTTCAGAAAATCATTATTTTCGATTTTTTTAAATTAATAGAAAGGCTCCACTATTCACAGTACGCCTCTAAAATATTAATATTTCTCTGTAGATTGTTGGAAATAAGAACAATATCATCTCCATAGAGCCAAATTTTTAACTTTGTATCTCCGACACAAACACCACCCTCCAGAAGTTAATCGTCTACGAAAAGTGCAAACAGAACTGGTCTCAGGAGACACCCCTGCCTCACTGCCTAGCCAACTTTAAAGAAATCAGATATTTTGTCTGAATATCGGACTGAAGAAACGGCGAACGAGTATAACATTCTTAGTACATTCATAAACCTCGAGGAGATAAATTGAATAATTCCAGAAACAAAGAAAGAATGATCAACAGTGTCAAAGGCTGACTTTAGGTCGATAAAGAAACAATAAATTTTCCGTCCCTTCCTAGAAAGCTTAAGGTTTACCAGGTTGGTTAGAATAAATATATTATCCAGGGCAGAATAACTCCGACCAAAGCCTGCCTGGAATTCGCACAACAGATTGTTTTCACGCACAAACTGATTTAGACGGGTAAGAAGCAAAGAGGTAAAAATTTTGTCAGTGCATCTAAGCAAGAAATGCCTCTGTAATTCTACACATGTCATTAACAGCTCCTTTTTTATTAAGTAGTAAGATTATGGATTTGCCAAAAAATGAAGGACTGTCGCAACGCTCCTAAATACAATTAAAAAAGGCTAAAAGTCTATCTAAAAAAGCAGAAGGAGCATACCTATAAAACTCATAAGCTATGCGGCCCAGCAGCTTTGTGTTTAAGAAATATTATGAAATATATTATTCATTTCAATACTCTCATATATCGTAAATCCCCAAACCTTTATTCCACAGCAGCCTTTGACACCGAATTAAATAACTAATTTTGGTTTGAATTATTTATTTATTTTTTAATTACATTATAGAAGACA